>SJXQ01008171.1:293268-361167 GCA_006408695.1 Aepyceros melampus
TGTACATGCACTCCCAATCCCGACCCCCACATTTTTAAGCATAAGGTTGGTTGGGAGGTTGTTTCAAACACACACACACACACACACACACACACATATGTAAAATACATATAGCCTTTATTATGTTGAGATATGTTCCATCTAGATCTTCATTGTTGATCGTTTCAGTGACAATGGATGTTGAATCATGTCAAAAGATTTTTGTGTTTCTAGTCAGATGATCATATAACTTTTATCATCAATTAGTAATGAGGCTATAACTCTGAATTTGTGACACTGACTCATCCTTGCATCCTGGGGGTAAATCCCATTTGAAGATGGTGTGTGATAGTTTTAACACATTGCTCGAAAAAATTTTTTGGTTAATATATTGTTGAGCATTTTTGCATCTTGTTCAGCAGTGATGGTGACCTTTATCTTTGGTTGTAGTGTCATGTCCGGTTTTGTCATCAGGGTGATGATGGCATCATAGAATGAATGTGATAATTGTTCCTTCTTCAGTTTTTAGAATAGTTTGAGGAGGATAGTGTTAACTCTCCTTGAAATGTTTGATATTATTCACCCATGAAGCTGTCTGGTCTGGACTTCTATTTGTTGGGAGGTTTCTATTACTGATTAAAGTTACTGACAATAAGTCTGTTCATTTTTTCTATTCTTGATTCAGTCTTAGGAGATTATACATTTCTAGGAATTTGTTCATTTTATTGGCATGACTGTTCTCATTAATGTTTTATTATTCTTTGTGGGGCTTCCCCAATGACTCAGCAGGTAAAGATTCTGCCTGCAGTGTAGGAGACACAGGAGATGTGGGTTCAATCCCTGGGTCAGGAAGATCCCCTGAAGGAGGGCATGGCCACCCACCCCAGCATTCTTGCCTGGAGAATACCACAGACAGAGGAGTCTCACAGACTACAGTTCAAAGGATCACAAAGAGTCAGACACAACTTGCAGTAAACACAATATGTTTTTTGTATTTCTGTGGTTTATAATTTTTTCTCTTGCTTCTGATTTTACATATTTGAGTTTGCTCTCTCTCTCTCTCTCTCTTTTTTCCCCGATGAGTCTGGCTAAGAGTTCATCAATTTTGTTTATCTTTTCAAATAACTGATATTTGTTTTGTTGGTCTTTCTCTGTTTGCTAGTCTTGATTTTATTTATTTCTGTTCTAATCCTTATTATTTCTTTCTTACTACTCACTTTGTATTGGTCTTAATTTATATTTCTTCTTCTTCTTTTTATTTTTTACTGTTCCTTTAGATGTGAAATTAGATTGCTTTTTGGAGATTTTTCTTTCCTCCAGAGGTAGGATTGTACCATTATAAACTTCCCTCTTGGGACTTCTTTTCCTGCTTCCCATAATTTGAATCACTGATTCTCATTTTCATTTATCTCTAGTTACTTTTGATTTCCTCTTGATTTCTGCACTGACTCATTGGTTATTTAGTAGCATATTGCTTCATCTCCACATGTTTTTGTAGTTTTTTTTTCTTATAGCTGATTTCTGCATGCATGCATGCTCAGTTACTTTAGTTGTGTCTGACTCTTTGTGACCCTATGTACTTTAGCCTGCCAAACCCCTCTGTCTATGGCATTTTTCCAGGCAAGAATTCTGGAGTGGGTTGCCATGCCCTACTCCAGGGGATCTTCTTGACCCAGGGATTGAACCCACATCTGTATCTCCTTCACTGCAGGCAGATTCTTTACTACTGAGCCACTGGGGAAGCCCATAGTTGATTTCTAGTCTCATGCTGTTATAGTCAGAAAAGATGCTTAATATGATTTCAGTCTTCTTAAATATGCTGCGACTTGTTTTCTCATCTAGTGTGTGATCTGTCCTTAAGAACATTCTGTGTACACTTGAGAACAGTGTGAATATGTGTGTGTGTGTGTATATATATATACACACACACACACATATATATGTATATGTATTATATATGTGTATATATATGTATATGTATGTATATATAAAACATATATAAGTTCAAACATCACACACACACACACACACACACACACACATATCACTCACACATATATATACATGGGTTTCCCTAGGACATGGAAGCAACCTAGATGTCCATCAGCAGATGAATGGATAAGCAAGCTGTGGTACATATACACAATGGAATATTACTCAGCCATTAAAAAGAAACATTTGAATCAGTTCTAATGAGGTGGATGAAACTGGGGCTTATTATACAGAGTGAAGTAAGCCAGAAAGAAAAACACAAATACAGTATACTAACACATATATATGGAATTTAGAAGGATGGTAATGATAACCCTGTATGTGAGACAGTAAAAGAGACACAGATGTATAGAACAGTCTTTTGGACTCTGTGGGAGAGGGAAAGGGTGGGATGATTTGGGAAAATGGCATGAAACATGTATATTATCATATGTGAAATGAATCGTCAGTCTAGGTTTGATGCAGGATACAGGATGCTTGGGGCTGGTGCACTGGGATGACCCAGAGGGATGAGATAGGGAGGGAGGTGGGAGAGGGGTTCAGAATGGGGAACACATGTACACCTGTGGCAGATTCATGTCAATGTATGGCAAAACCAATACAATATTGTAAAGTAATTAGCCTCCAATTAAAATAAATAAATTTATATTAAAAAAGAAAAAGAAAAACACCAATACAGTATATTAATGCATATATATGGAATTTAGAAAGATGGTAATGCTGACCCTATACGCAAGACAGCAAAAGAGACACAGGTATAAAGAACAGACTTTTGGACTCTATGGGAGAACGGGAGGGCATGATGATTTGAGAGAATAGTATTGAAACATGTATATTATCATATGTGAAACAGATCGCCAGTCCAGGTTCAATGCATGAGACAGGGTGCTCAGGGCTGGTGCACTGGGATGACTCTGAGGGATAGGATAGGGAGGGAGATGGGAGGGAGGGTGAGGATGGGGAACACATGTCCACTCATGGCTGATTCATGTGAATGTATGGCAAAACCCACCACAATATTGTAAAGTAATTAGCCTCCAATTAAACTTAAAAAGGAAAATAAAATATATGGGCTTCCCTGGTGGTTCAGCAGTAAAGAATCTGCCTACAATGCAGGGGATGTGGGTCAGGAAGATCCTCTTGAGAAAGAAATGGTAACCCATTCCAGAATTCATGCCTAGAAATCCCATGGACAGATGAGCCTGTGAGCTACAAGTCCATGGGNGAAAAGGTTTCTCATTCCCAATTCAACATCCTACTAATTTTCGCTTTTTCAGACGGAGACCTTGAACTGCTTCAACAGGACGAGTATGAATTCGCTGATCGGAAGTTTGTAGATTTGAGGACTGGCCGTTTACTCTTACTAGGGTCTCTTACAGGTTCCATCCACATTTTAAACTTCTTAAAAGACCAGAAATGTTGGTCATCTTAGTTTTTTGTCCGGTGCTTTCTGTATAATGATGCCTAATAAAAATAAGTGAACTGCACAGCTTGTCTTGTCTTTGGCTTAGTGGACCCCAATCTCCATTTCTCTTCGACGAGCCTCAGATCTTTTTTTTTCGAATGCTAAAAATAGCTGCCATATATTTAAGCAACATTACCTTATGCACAGGTAAAGAAGGTGGTAGGAAGTTGAATTCTAGATCTAGAATCAAATGCTACCTTAAAATATTTCCCTCCTTATATTCACTGAGTAGTGAAATTGTACACAAGCGTTCTAGTCAAGGAGGTTCAAACTTCAGCAGTATCTTAGACATATTTCTCTTTCTCATCCAATGAAGCTCCAGACTGTGTTGAATCTACCTTAAAAAACGTTCAGAGCAAGCTTTCCTTACAGTTTGCTTAACCGATTCCCAAATATAGTTCAGAGCTTTCAAACTCACTGCCAGATAAGTCTTTTTACTACTGTCACATTTATTTTATTGGCATGTGTGAAGAACCGTCCAGTACCTATGAAATAAAGTCCCAATTCCATGTTCTCCTCATTCTAACTCGTGGATGTCTTTCCAGGCATAAATTGTGCCATGTCTGTACACAAATTCTTTTTTCAATTTAGACGCATCATTCCATATACTGATAGCCTAGAAGCAGAGGATTCCTGGGGGTCCTCGGATCCATGGGGTCGCAAAGAGTCCGACGCGACTGAGCTTACAGAGCATTTGTCACCCACACCACTCACAGAGTCTGTCCTCATAAAAGGTCAGAGATTGCAGGTGCTTTGCTTTCTTCCCTGGCTGTTTCTAACCATTGAAACAGTAAGGGACCTCCTGGTGGTCCACTGGTAAACAATCTGCCTGCCAGTGCAGGGGAGGTAGACTTGACCCCTGGTCCAGGAAGATCCCACATGCCACAGAGCAACTAAGCCTGGATGCCACTGTAACTGAGCCCATGAGCGTAGACCCTGTGCTCTGCCACGAGAGAAGCCACCTCAGCAAGAAGACCAAGCACTGCAACTAGAGGGTAGCCCCCACTTTCTGCAGCTAGTGAAAGCCTGCGTGCAGCAGTGAAGACCCAGCACAGCCGAAAAGAAATGAATAAATGAAATTAATAAAAAAAGAGTACTCAGTTATTTTATACCTTTGTATTCTTGCTGAACAAAGTATAAATATGCAGTATGTACCAATCTAATTTTTAATTCTCAAGAACAGGGTTTCTAAAAGTAGAGTCATTGGATTACCTACATAATAATCCTCTGGAGTGCTTATTTTAAATGCAGATTGCTGGGCCTGACACACAGAATTCTCCCCCACACACAGAATCAGAACCAATGGGAAAAACATTAAAATATCTTTTTTTTTGCCCCATGGCATAGCATGTAGGATCTTAGTTCCCCAAGCAGAGATTGAACCTGCGTGCCCTGCATTGGAAGCACAGAGTCTTAACTACTGGACTGCCAAGGAAGTCCCCTGAGAAATATATTTTTAATAAGTTTCCTAGGTCATTCTTATGCACATGAATGTTTGAAACTCTATTCTCTAGTCACCTGGATGTTATTTAAAATAGATCTTAAATGTCCAGAATTTGTAATAAAGAGAATTTGCATAGGCTAAGAAGGGGAAATAAATAGCAGAAACACACCAACAAAGGTAAAATTCATACTGGAATATGACATAATAAATAATGGAAAATAGAGACTGACTAGAACAGATAGAAAATAGATACTGGAAACAAATTCTTGGGAGGTTTGGAACCAGCAAAACTGTCTGAGTTTTCTGAAACAGCCTCTTGGAGAAGAATTTTGAGAAAAATTTTAAAGAAAGTGTGAGTCAAAACCAAAGAAGAGAACAAGATGGCATTCTGGATTCAAGTTACCAAACATTTTGGGTGGGATGGAAAGAACTATAGCCAAAGAAAGACTCAAAAGGCCTGACTTTATGAATTATAGTATGGTCCCATCAAGTCACTTACCCTCTCAGAGGCTTGGTTTCCACACTTGTATATCAGAAAAAAAAAGTAACCAGCCTTCTTTACAATATTGGCATGAGTTTTAAATATGATACATAAAACAAACACTTGGAAAAGTGACTATCATGCACTTGATAATTTTATGCATATATGTATGTCCATAAAATTATCATGTGCATGATAGTAATCATTTATTTTCCATCACTGTCCTAAGTAAATAAAGTATCTGAGTCATAAACAGATTTGGTCACTAAGAATCATCTAACACAATCTCAGTGCTGAACTGTTTGTACCCCTGACAAGGAAGAGTGTCAGTGATGATTCCATGCTGTAGAACCTGTTTTTTTCATATGTGAAGACCCATATATAAGTCAGAGGCCAAGACTTCATCACTGGCAAATTCTTTGCTTTACTTTATCCTCACACATGGAGAAGGCAATGGCACCCCACTCCAGTACTCTTGCCTGGAAAATCCCATGGATGGAGGAGCCTGGTAGGCTGCACTCCATGGGATCGCAAAGAGTCGGACATGACTGAGCGACTTCACTTTCACTTTTCACTTTCATGCATTGGAGAAGGAAATGGCAACCCACTCCAGTGTTCTTGCCTGGAGAATCCCAGGGACAGGGGAGCCTGGTGGGCTGCCGTCTATGGGGTCGCACAGAGTCGGACACGACTGAAGCGATTTAGCAGCAGCAGCATCCTCACATGACTTGATTTATCTACTGATTTCATTCTTTTATTCGCAATGACTATCTTGCAGAGGAAAATAAGCAAGGAGATCAAGCCTATCAATCCTAAAGGAAATCAGTCCTAAATATTCATTGGAAGGACTGATGCTGAAGCTGAAGCTCCAATACTTTGGTCACCTGATGCAAAGAACTGACTCACTGGACAAGACCTTGATGATGGAAAAGATTGAAGGCAGGAGGAGAAGGGGATGACAGAGGAGGAGATGGTTGGTTGGCATCACCGACTCGATGGACATGAGTTTGAGCAAGCTCTGGGAGTTGATGATGGACAGGAAAGCCTGGCGTGCTGCAGTCCATGGGGTTGCAAAGAGTTGGACATGACTGAGTGACTGAACTGAGTGAGATGACAATACCTACAATAGCAAAATCATGGTCTTTTAATGGTTTAAAATGTTCATCAGAGGAAAAACATTCCAGCAACTCTGATGGCTAAGCATATTATTTGTGCTTTAAATTTCGAGAATACTAGAAGAATTTTTTTAAAGGGTGCATCAGAGACAGTATTATGTCCACATCACTGTGAAATTCTCTAAAGCATGTCCAAGCAAAGTTTTGGCTGCCAACATTTCTCTTTCCTTAAGAACCATGATTCCCAAACGATACTCCTATAGAACACGAAACAAATATGCTTTATCTGAAAATCAAATAGTAGTGATTTTTTCCCAATTTACAGAAACAAAATAAATTAAGATTTTCCCCTTGTATCTTTCTTAGAATTTTGATTCTTATAACTGCACTACTGTACTTGAATCTAAATCGATAGTATCATAAAACATAAAATTTTAATATGTCATTCCTTCTTATTTAAGTATGTTTAAATTATGTAAAATTCCCTCCCTGGGAGGCAATCGATGCTATCAGATTCTTTATGTGCTTCTAGAGATAGAATCAGTTTACTCTCTTAAGATTTAATAAATTAACATTTTTAGAGGCTCCACCAAAAGCTACATGATTTATAGGTATTTCATCACTTAAGATGGAGTAGGAAATGGCAATCTACTCCAATATTCTTGCCAGGAAAATTCCATGGACAGCAGAGCCTGGCGGGCTACAGTTCATGGACTTGCAGAGCTGGACACGACTGAGCGACTGAGCACACATCTCTGAAGAAGTTTGAAAACCACTGCTCTATACTTCAGTGAAGCTTCCAAAGTTCTTACAGACTTATTCATACCTATGCATTCATTCCTTCATTATTTTATTAATTCACTCATGTTACAGGTATTATATATGCATGCTATGAATCAACAAAATATGAAATTTGAAGGGACCTTAAATGCTAATCAGGTCAAGTTGTTACCTGACCCCAGGTAGACCAAGAAGGTCCTCCTCACAGACCTCAAACTGATCCAAACTGGAAAGTCCTTTTTTTTTTCTCAGGACTTACAGGAGACTTTTGTTTCTGTATACAATGAGATCTTCTGACTAATAATTTACTCTCTAAGTGGTCAAAGATTTTTGGCACTTGGTTTTCATAAAATAAATTCAGCACTTTTAGACTTTTTCCAAGAACTCTGATTCTGTGTTGTCTTTCTGGCCACTGTTCAAATACAAATACACATTGAGACAATTGGAATTTCGGCAATTTTCAGGAAGGATCCTTTGTCAAACAGGGGAAGATCAGTAGTCATGGTTTTCAGTTGATGCCATTTTGCTTTCAATTATAAATTGCTTTCAGTTAAGCTTGTCATTATTAAATAAGTTTGTTGTGGGCTATTGTACAGGCTATTGTGTTGCTCAACCAAGAACTCAGACAAGGTCAGCGGCTGTAGAGATGGTTAGATTGGAGATTTATCTTAGCAGAGGATTACATAGGACTTGCAGAAGGGGTGAATGTGAGCTGTTGGTACAGAAGAGGTATTACTAATTCCCCCAAAACATTTGCTGGCACACTTACACTTTATAATTATCTCTGAATCCTTTTCCAATAGCTGTGAGGTCTTTTGCCCCATCTAAGTGTGCTGAGTCGAAAATATTGGATAACCCCTGACATGGGCAATGCTTTACTGTATACTAGATGAGGAACTAGAATAGTTTGAAGGAGCTCAGCTCATGCCATATCCTTTCGTCTTTGCAGAGTGGGGTTTAAAAGATTGATATTGGTGAACTCTCCACTCTTTAAATCAACCCTGCAAGTATTTTTCAAGTGCCATCCATGTGCCAGGCAATATGCCAGACACTAGGAATGAAAAGATAAATGAAGCATGGACCTTTCAATTTAGTTAGGAGGAATAGCACAAACAAATGGTCAAGGAGTATATCCTAAGTGTTCCTCATAGCACTGTGTAAACACAGTGGAAAGAAGAGCAAATTTGGTTTGCAAAGAGGGTCAGAGAAAACGTAACAGAAAGAGTAATGTTTGACGTGATTCCTGAAACAAAACAAAAATTTTATATGGATAAGGACAAAAACAACAGAGAAGAATACTTGTCATTCAAGAAACTGATTTACCCACCTTTCTTCATTACTAAAATGATTTCCAGGGAGTTCCCTGGTGGCTTAGTTGTTAGGATTCTGGTTTTCACTGCCATTGGCCTGGGTTCAATTCCTGGTCAGGGAACTGAGAAAAAAGATTTCAATTTCTCAGTCAATGAATTTACTTATTTCACACAACATGTTACCAAAGGAAAAAAAAATTCCATTTCAGCAGAAGAATATATTATACCACACCTTGAGTCAGAATTTGACCTGGAGGAGAATGGGCAAAAAGAAAAAAAAAAGCAGATTAAATTCAAAACAGGACAGCTCTCTGGCTGTATTTTGCAGCACAGTAATTATAAAAGTACTGTTATCATTCCTGCTGAGCCCTGCCCGACTCTTTGTGACTCCATGGACTGTAGCCCTCCAGGCTCCTCTGTCCATGGAATTTTCCAGGCAAGAATACTGGAGTGGGTAGCAGCTTCCTTCTCCAGGTGATCTTCCTGACCCAGGAATGAAACTCATGTCTCTATCTCCAGTGTCTCCTGCATTGGCAGGTGGATTTTTTTTTTTTTTTTTTACCACCGCACTACCTGGGAAGCCCATAAAAACACTATATGGCTACTTACTGTTCCACTCATATGCAGATTTTATACAAACCTGTAATTGAGCTTCTTTCACCTGCCTGGAGGAAGCATACAGTAAATTTTGAAGCAGTGCCTATCTTAAAATACCTAGTGGCTGCATGCCAGCAAAGTGTTCTCTCTTACTGGCTTGCTACTTTGGTTCAAACTTCCAAAAAATAGTCAATCTGAAAATCTAAGAAATTAACCTTATATCCTCAGTATCAGGTGATGTCTATGATTTGAAGAAATAGTACTAGTAATATTACAGGATTTTCAGGAATTATTGAACTGGAAATTCTCCAGTATTTCCAGATCCTAAGATTTGACTTCTGTGCCAAAGGACGCAGTTGTTATTTTCTTTTTAAACTGTGTATGTGTCTGGGTAGGTACATATAATCACCTTCATAAATTTAACACCTACCATATAGCAGGCATTATTCTTACAACAAATCTGGCAGAAAGAGATCAAACAAGATTGTTAAGGTCTCTCTCTCTCTGTGTGACACTCATCTCTACTGTCCTAGGATTCTCCTATTCTCCTTGTTTCCAGTGACTTCTGTCATGTCCAGGAACAATTTTTTTATATTCTAGCATCTCTGGGGTTCTCTATTCTTCTATTGTAGAAATCAGTGGGGCGTGGAGAAGGGAATGGCAAACTCACTCCAGTATTCTTGTCTAGAAAATCCCATGGATAGTGGAGCCTGGCAGGCTACAGTCCATGGGGTCACACAAAGTCAGGCAAGACTGAGTGACTGACACTTACTTACTTGTGGTTGTAAGATGATCTAAAGAATTTCAAGCTTCAAAACTTGTACACAGTGACACCCAAAAGTTAAAAAAAAAAAAAAAAAGAAATCAGTGGAAATTCAAGTTCGTTTATTCAGTCTGTATAGAGACATTCACAAAGAAATTTAATTGACTGGATTGAAATCTCACTGTTATAAGATGCCTAGCACTGTAAAAGATTTGTAAATGTGGCGCTCTGAAGTCCTGTTACCTAGAGGGAAAATGAGCTTATCAAGAGATATAATGGTGTCCAATGTTTCCAATTCATTCACTCAAAAAATATCCATTGATGTGTAATGTCCCTGGTTTATTCCAGGTGCTCGGAGGGTAGCTATGAGTGACACAAGACCGACTTCATAGAGTTCACCATCACTGGGGAGAGCTCACATCAATTACAGTTATGAGGACTTCCCTGGTGGTCCAGTGGCTGATCCAAGTTCCCATCGCAGGGAGCCGGGGTTCGATCTATGGTCAAGGAGCTAGATCTCACACGCCCCAACAAAGATGGAAGGTCCTGCATGCTGCAACTAAGACTCAGCACAGCCAAATAAATAAATAAATGAATAAATATTAAAAAAAAATTCAACTAAGAGAACAAAGCAGGGAATATGCACCAAAGGAAATATGGTATAATTGCACACACAGTTGGGCAAACCAGGAGGGCTGGTCATCCTATGGACCAAACAAGCACCATCAGATTTATGAGGCCTGTTATGAACATAGCCTGTGGTAAATACTGTGGTCCCAACCCTAAGGGAGCACCAGCTCGAGGGGAAGAGATGAGGCATACGCTCAGGAAAAGATATTAATGACTTCTCTCTCAGGACAGTTGGTGATGGACAGGGAGGCCTGGTGTGCTGCGATTCATGGAGCTGCAAAGAGCTGGACATGACTGAGTGACTGAACTGAACTGAAGGTGTTTTAAGAGCAGTGAGTGGGGAAAGTGGAAGACAATGAGATTAGGTGAAAGTGAGGATAGGTGTCCAGGATAAGGACTTGGCTGAGTGGTGCTAAGCAGAGTGTATCAGCCCCCTGTGGAGATTTTTTAAGCTCTACAGTATTTTGAGAAAAATTCCCAAATGACAATCCAGACTCCCTGCCCCCTGCCTGGCCTCATTTCCCCTTCCTTGATGACCACAGGCTTTAACTAAAAATGGCCCTGAGAACAGGTATGAAAGACATTACAAGGAAATACCAGAGAGACTGGATGGATGTGAGGGTGGCAACTCAAAGGGAAGAATTACAAACGGTGCCAAGAATTTGAATTGGCGGACCATGTAAACTGGAGGCCTTTAACCAAATGTTCAAAAGCTAAGCCAGTTTTCTCTTGTGGCGGGGGAGTGCAAGGCGTGTCGGAGGAAGAAGGAAAGAGGATGCAAAGATGAACCTGAGGCTAGGCACGTCGAGTTAACAGAGTTTCTTAAGGTCATTGAGGCGGAGAGCTGGATCTTTAGTTTTTAAAAGAGGCGATGACATGCTAGATATTAACAGAGGGAAAGATGAAGACTAGACTGGGCTGGCCGCCTGGAGTAGGCCAGCGCAAAGAGGGAAATTACACACACAAACAACACAAACCTCTCTTTCTTCTTTAAGGAAAAAAAAGAATGACAGAAACAAATGGGCAAAAGATGCGCAGCGTGCCGTGTGCCTCGGGGATCTCCAGGGCTGAACAGGAAGAAGGCCTGCAGTAGGAGAAGCAGGGCTCAGCCGCTGTGGCGGGGAGTCAGGGATGAAGAACAAAGCGGCCCTCGCGCTCACAAAGAGGGCTCAGCGGGGACTTTCCAGGTGGTCCAGAGGTTAAGACTCTGCGCTTCCAATGCAGGGTGGCACCAGCTCACTCCCTGGTCGCGGTCACTGTAATTTACAAATGGTGAAATTGAGCTGATCAGTTCAGTCCAGCCGCTCAGTCATGTCTGACTCTTTGTAACCCCATGGACTGCAGCACGCCAGGCTTCCCTGTCCAGCACCAACTCCCGGAGTCTGCTCAAACTTATGTCCATCGAGCCGGCGATGTCATCCAGCCATCCCATCCTCTGTCGTCCTCTTCTCCTCCTGCTGATACTTGGGCATTTATGAAAGGGGAAACCCAGACATGGAGAGAATTCTCTGCAGTGTGCGTTAGATCCAGCCAGCAGACAGACTGCCAACCTTCAGGTAGCAGAGTAAGGATTCCCCAAAGCGAGCCAGATAAAGGAAGAAAGAGAGGCTTGAGCACCACTTTAGAGAATGTCCCCCCCACAGGAAAAGTGACACTGGAGTAGCACCAGCAGAGTAAAAGCCAGAACAGATGGGCTGCAAAAACAAAAACAAAGGAAATGCATTGATTTAGATTCCTGGGGAGAAAGGAAGTAATAGCCTGTCAGTGACATCAAGGAGGAAAGTTAGAAGACAGTTTGACGTGTACAGAAAAATATTTTTATTGACTTAAGCAAGAGCTATTTTAGTAGTGCAAAAAGAAATCAAGATGAAAAAACTTGCACTTCCAGACACGAAAATTAACAGAAACCGGATTAACCCTCTCACAGGACACAAGAAATTTGGGCAAAAATGCATGAAATAACTGTTTTCATCGTACAACACACAGTGCAGGACTGTGATTCCTGGGAGGAGAGAAACGATATGCCTAGCTTTCTGCCTGGAGGCACTTTCCAGATCACAAGAAGAGGGATCCAAGCAGAAAAAACAGTCTTGCTAAAACGAGGGCAAAAAGATCAGAGTTTGGGCAGGATGAGGGAGCTGTATTTTTTGAGGCCAAATAGCAGAGAACAGGGAGGATATGGAGAAAGAAATCCTGAGTCCCCCTGAATCTTAAGCTGAATGCTAAACTTATGAGGTACAACTAACTCTATGGGACTCAGGAAAGAGAATTCAGATTGCCAAAAGTTAACTGAGCTCTTTAGCAGAGTTGGGAAACACTCAAGTTCCAAGCAGGCAGAATGGAGAGACCTTGTTGAACTCCTGTGGCTTTTAGAAGAAACTCTATAGCAGGGATCCCCAACAGGCACCAGTACTATCAAGATGGTATAAGAATTTATATTGAAATTAAAATTTTTCATAACAATAACAATAATTTATTTCATATTTTCAAACATGAATTAATATACAGAAGATTTTCATTGTAACCAAGAGCATTATGTAAGTCAGCTGTAAAAACTAAAATAAAAATATGAATATTTTATATGAATATGAATATCAATGAATTCATAGTTGCTTTTCAATTTGTGCAATACTTCTTTGAATTGAGCGTTAATAATACTGGGTTTACAGAAAAGTTAGTGAATTACTTAACTTAGATAGAATTGAAACTGATTTCAATTTGCTTCAAAGTCAGGTCATTTCTTCCAAAATAAAAAAAACAAGTTTGACAATACAGATGCCCACATTGAAAAAGTGATGTTTGGAACTCAACTCAGTCATTGGAAAACTTTTCAGTGTGCTTGAAGTAATTTGAGAAAACTCTATTTTTTTATACTATAAATTGTATGAAATAGAAGATAAATATTTCTGATGAAAATTTAGCATTTGCATTGAAATGTGGTCTAAGTTTAAAAATACACATTGGACTTAGAATAAAAATGTGACATCCAAAACTTTGGCCACCTGATGTGAAGAACTGAGTCAATGGAAAAGACGCTGATGCTGGGAAAGATTGCAGGCAGGAAAAGGGGACGACAGAGGATGAGATGGTTGGATGGCATCACTGACTCAAAGAACATGAGTTTGAGTAAACTCTGGGAGATAGTGGAGGACAGGGAAGCCTGGCATGCTGCAGTGCATGGGGTCGCAAAGAGTTGGAACAACTGAGCAACTGAACTGAATATACAAAAATATAAATAATATAAAATATAATAATTACATATTGAAATGGTAATATTTTGAAGATATTTGGTATTAAATATGTTGTTAAAATTAATTTTACCTTTTTTACTTTTTATTTATTAAAAGAAATTTTTTTGGCTGGTACCACCTGGCTTCCAGGAAGTTTCCTGGCCAGGGTTTAAGCCCGTGTTCCCATCAGTGGAAGGATGGAATTTTAACCACTGGATCACCAGAGAATTCCCTCTTTTTATTTTCTCTGATAGCTCAGTTGGTAAAGAATCTGCCTGTAATGCAGGAGACCCTGGTTCAATTCCTGGGTTGGGAAATCTGCTGGAGAAAGGATAGGCTACCCACTCCAGGATTCTTGGGCTTCCCTTATGGCTCAGCTGGTAAAGAATCTGCCCGCAATGCGGGAGACCTGGGTTTGATCCCTGGGTTGGGAAGATCCCCTGGAGAAGGAAAAGTTTACCCACTCCAGTATTCTGGCCTGGAGAATTCCATGGACTGTATAGTCAGTGGGGTCCCAGAGACTCGGACATGACTGAGCGACTTTCACTTTCACCAGAACATTTCAACTTACATATGTGGCTCACGTCTGTATCTTGCGCTGTATTTCTATTGGCAACTCTACTCTAGGGTAGAGACTTCAGAGACTAAGATTTAGGATTCAAATAGCCTAAGTTCAAGTCTAGACTCTGATACTTCTTAATTGTCTATCTTGGGCAAATTGCTAAACATCTCCATGCTTCAGTTTTCCCCATCTAAAACCTGGGGAATAACAATAGTTCCTACCTCACTATAAGAGTTGTTATAAGAATTCTTAAATAGTATCTAACACATTGGAATTACTATGTATAATAGCCGTTGCTGTTGTTTTAATATTATTATTAACTATGTGCCCTTGAGAAATTTCTTAACCGTTAATATATTCATTTGTAAAATAGTGACAACAACATGTTTCTCGCAAGTTTAGTTATTGAATTAAATGAGATAAGGGATTAGAATTGGTTGATAGGAGGTCGGTGCCCACCACCAACTTGCTGAATCTTCCATGTATTAGCCGGTGTTCAGAAGTGTCTGTAGTCTGGCCCAGCTCATGACCTTGTTTTCGTTGGTTTGTTTGATGGAGTATAGTTGGTTTATGGCGTTGCATCAGTCTCAGGTGTACAGCAAAGTGAACTGGTTACACACATACAACACACACACATATCCACTCTTTCAGATTCTTTTTTTAACACATATATACCTTCTTTTTTTAAATTCCTTTCCATTATGGTTTATCCTAAGGAGATTGGATATGGTCCCCCCCTCTATACAGCAGGACCTTGTTTCAGCTCACTGCTGTTAAATTCAATAGTGTAGGGATCGTAGCGGGGGGGAGTACTTCTCTGACAGTCCAGTGGTTAGAACTTGGCTCTTTCACTGCCCAGGTTCGAACCCCAGTCAGGGAACTGAGATCCCACAAGCTGCATGGTGAGGTACCCCTCGAATAGTGTGTGTGTGTGTGTGTGTGTGTGTGTGAAAGCAGTTGCAAACCATAAGGTCCTCTTTAGTTGTTAAACATTATTTTTATTATTCTCTACCATGAAATTCCTCCTGTGAGTATTTGTTCGCTAAGCTTGGCTTTATTTCAAATCTCCCCAGTTCCACCTTCTTACCATCTAGTCTGAAGGTCTGCTTTTCTGTGGAGCCTTCATTATGGACTCTAGCCCCAACATGATCTCTCTGTCTCTTCTAAATTCCTGAAACTCCTCCTACCTGTTGTGTATGTTGTTATCCCTAAGACGTGTCCAACTCCTTGGTGACCCCATGGACTGTAGCTCACCAGACTCCTCTGTTTGTGGGATTTTCCAGGCAAGAATACTGGAATGGGTTGCCTTTTCCTTGATATTTAATCATATATTACTTTGTATTGTTTTAAAGTAATCATGTAGGCTGAATGTTTTATAAATTGTGAATTTTCCAACAGTACATGAGAATTGCTCAAAAAATATTTGGTCCACAAGTGGGGAATATTTGAAACATTAGAGGGAAGGTCTTTTTTTGAGTTTGGACTCGGGAGAATCAAGTATCCTCTACAAAGAACAAAGAGCATCACTGGAGAGAGGAAGTTTTTAGCAGAAGTTTGAGATAAGCATGAACAGGCAGAACAGAGCTGATGTGGGAAGTGAGAGGGGCAGAGGTGGTAGTGAAGGACAGAGCAGAGGTCAGAAAGCAAAGTGGACACCCACCCTGCGGGACATTCCTAGAACTCAAGGCAAAGCTCCTTCTTTCCCAAGTCCCTCCAACAGCTATTTTTAGCCACGTCCAATTTTAGAAAGTGACACAAGGTCTCATTCCAATCAGTTCTTTTGCTGATTTCAGACAGCTTATTCCCAGAAATTCCTTCCTCTTGCCCTGGGAGCCTTCCCTACCCTCAGGTATTTAGGATGTTTGGAAATCCTCCTCTCCACCAGAGGCTTTGCTGACCATCTGAAAGTGAATGAGGTCAGGTGCCTTCTGCACTCAAAAACCCCTCTGCTCACTCCTTCAGGATAAGACATCTTACTATCCAGATTCTGCAGGATCCAAACAGTGCCTGCTCTACGACAGGAGCCCCTAAATGCCACTCCATTGCCACTGAGTGAACCAACGTCATTTTAATGACATTCATGGTAACATGGTTGATTCTTGTTTGGGCTACAGTGGAGGAAACACAGCTAATGTGCTAATGTGGAGAGAAAGAAACTGTTGTTCAACCATGACTCATAGGCTTAGCTCTCAACCCAAGGTTCAAGTTTGTTTTGCATTTTTGTGGCTCTAAGGTGATGATGGTGACTTGGCAAGGAGAAAGAGAGGCAACACGGTAGGGACAAGAGAGACAGGATTCAGGCTTTATCACTAGTTTCAGTGTGAGTTTGGGTAGCAACTCATGTGGGTTTCAGGAGGTGCCTTCCCTCCTTAAAATTCTCTGATTCTGTATAATGATATAATGCTATGAAATCTGAAAAGTATAATGAAGATGTTTTCTAAGAGGCTGACTGCTACAATGAGACAGACAAAGAGAAAATCAACCTACAAAGGTGATCCAAAGGAGCACATAGCAAGGGAAGGGAAAAGGCAGGGTTTAACTCCTGGAATATCTTCCCAGTTAAATGTTCATCTACATCTTTAAAAACATTCTGCTCTTCTGGAGTTAGGCTGTGTCATTAGGCACAGTGCACCGATGACAATCATTCCCAGAAGGGGGTGGATCCTCCCCAGGGAAAAGGGCCCCTAATCACTGGACTTGGAGAAATAGGACATCTCGGGCCTGGGGCTTCGGCCCCCAGGCTCAGAGACGTGGGCCACCAGAGGCCAGCATGCGTGGAGAGGGACCCCGTTGTCTCAGTCCCTTGCCCTCTTTTCACCCAGGTACAACCAGTCTCTCTCTCTCTCTTTCTTTCTAACTTTGTACCCAGCCCCCAAGCCAAAATCTGATTACATAATTAAGTACTTAGTAAGTATTCTCTGATGCTGATTTTTAATGAACTTGGCTGGTACTGCTTCCTGTTTTGAAAGAAACCAGCCCATTTAAAAAGCTAGTCTGTGCCCCCAGTACCCACTGTGTCTTAGAAATCAAACGGGCATTTTAAACCATTTTAGAGGGAAAATAATTATATGTAAATAGGTTAAAGTTCTTACAGCAGAGAAGGTAGCTATTGAAAAAAGAAACTTGGGTAGCAGACTATGATTCTGATACCAATACTAGTATTTGCCCATCTGTTTATCTATCTATCTATTCATCTATTTACCCTATCTATTCTCAGATTGTTCTGAAATAATATCAGAAATATCATGAACATGTGTTCATGTTCACATCTCCTAGAGCCTGCCTTTACCCTGGGATTTTGGAGCAGAGGTAAGAGATATCTGCTAGACTTTTCAAGTCATCTTCCTACCAAACTACGTCGCAATCTCCTGGGTACTTTCGAAGAGTACCTTGGAATGAAATCTAGAAATTCACATGGAGGCCTCTGAACTTGACCCCAGGCCTGTTTGTGTTCCTTAGTGGAGTAGAATCAAGATATCCTCACAACATTCTTGTGTGGGCACTGAATAATACAGGGCAAAAAAAGAAAACAGAAATGTTAAGGGAGGGGAGTAAAGATACTGGGAGAGATGATGGGTATTCAGGAGAGACGCTGTGGTTATTCTCCATAAAACTACTCTCTCTTCTCATTCTAGAACCATTACTATCAACAGTTAGAACTGGACATGGAACAACAGACTGGTTCCAAATAGGAAAAGAAGTACGTCAAGGCTGTATATTGTCACCCTGCTTATTTATCTTCTATGCAGAGTACATCATGAGAAACGCTGGACTGGAAGAAACACAAGCTGGAATCAAGATTGCCGGGAGAAATATCAATAACCTCAGATATGCAGATGACACCACCCTTATGACAGAAAGTGAAGAGGAGCTAAAAAGCCTCTTGTTGAAAGTGAAAGAGGAGAGTGAAAAAGTTGGCTTAAAGCTCAACATTCAGAAAACGAAGATCATGGCATCTGGTCCCATCACTTCATGGGAAATAGATGGGGAAACAGTAGAAACAGTGTCAGACTTTATTTTTTTGGGCTCCAAAATCACTGCAGATGGTGACTGCAGCCATGAAATTAAAAGGCGCTTAGTGGAAGAAAAGTTATGACCAACCTAGATAGTATATTCAAAAGCAGAGACATTACTTTGCCGACTAAGGTTCGTCTAGTCAAGGCTATGGTTTTTCCTGTGGTCATGTATGGATGTGAGAGTTGGACTGTAAAGAAGGCTGAGTGCCGAAGAATTGATGCTTTTGAACTGTGGTGTTGGAGAAGACTCTTGAGAGTCCCTTGGACTGCAAGGAGATCCAACCGGTCCATTCTGAAGGAGATCAGCCCTGGGATTTCTTTGGAAGGAATGATGCTAAAGCTGAAGCTCCAGTACTTTGGCCACCTCATGCGAAGAGTTGACTCATTGGAAAAGACCCTGATGCTGGGAGGGATTGGGGGCAGGAGGAGAAAGGGACGACCGAGGATGAGATGGCTGGATGGCATCACAGACTCAATGGACGTGAGTCTGAGTGAACTCCGGGAGTTGGTGATGGACAGGGAGGCCTGGCGTGCTGCGATTCATGGGGTCGCAAAGAGTCGGACACGACTGCGCGACTGAACTTTCATGCGAAGAGTTGACTCATTGGAAAAGACCCTGATGCTGGGAGGGATTGGGGGCAGGAGGAGAAGGGGACGACCGAGGATGAGATGGCTGGATGGCATCACGGACTCAATGGACGTGAGTCTGAGTGAACTCCGGGAGTGGGTGATGGACAGGGAGGCCTGGCGTGCTGTGATTCATGGGGTCACAAAGAGTCGGACATGACTGAGCGACTGAACGGAACGGAACTGAAGGATTAAATCTAACACCATTATTTCCCTCCTTAAGATCTTTAATCCCAAGATGCTTGCCATTGCAACCTTGGTTTGACATTTAGTCCTGTCTGTCACTTCTTCCTTAACACTCCCTGCCACACCTAAATACTTCTAATTCCCCATGTGCTCTCTCCTTTCAATAGCATTGCCCATGTTGAACTCTGAGAATGCATTTTCCCACCTGGACCACTTCCATTTTCTATTTGTTCTTTAAGATGCCTCGGGTGCCACCATCCCTGACACCCCCTGCCTGAGCTTGGTCTCCCTCCTAGGTTATCTCTGAGCTCCTGATAGCGTGTCTCTATCATTGTCTCTATTACCATATGTGTGATCATCTCTTTGCTTTAATATCTCCCTAACTAGACTTATGGACCATAAGCTCTTGAAGTTAAGACCATCTTTTAACCGTAATCATATTTCTGCTGTCTTGCACAATGCTAGTCACTTTACTGAAGCTCAATAAATGTTGATGAATTAATCGGTTAGGCTATAGATTGGGGTAAAACCATCCCAACCATCTGGCACTGGCATGGTGCCACAGAAAACAGCTGGTTTCATCTCCAGTGCTCTCCTGGGCATAAGCCTTGAGCTCCACAAGCCCTCTCTGACCTGGGCCCCGTGTCCACACACAGGGACACATTATTCTCCCTACCTAGGCTTAAACTGTTCAGCTCTGAGCTCCGTGCTCTCCCTCTTTCGGACATCTACTCCCCTTCTGAAGCCACTGGGCTCTTTTCCCTCCATGTCTCGGCCCCTCGTCGCAGTATGCACGGTGTGTCTTCATGCCTGTTTTCACCTGCGTGAGTGCGTTCCCTGCCACCTCCACTCAGGTCGAGGTTCTGCACATGGCCTGGCTCTCCACCAGGCCCTCTGCAGTGCTGTGTACACAGAGGAGCTCGCCTCCCTCATTGGCCTTGAGCCTGTTTTGGACAATTTGCAATCCCCACAGTCTTCAGCCATGGTGGCAGGAGGCCACCTTGTGTGGTCTTCTCTGGAGCTGTTCATTTCTGCTGTACACCTGGCCCAAGACCGGATCTGTGCCCAGTTACTGCACAGTAGAGGCTTCACTGCTGCCTCAGGGATGTCAGGAGGTGGGATGTCAGGAGGTGGGATGTCAGGACCTCAACAAGCTCAGAACAATTAAACAAAACTTGACACCTCACCTGTGTTAGAACACCTCTACAATTGCTCAGTATACTTTTAAGGAAAGCAGTAAATTTGGGAGCTTGGCCTTTCCTGATCCCAGGAATTAGGATTCAGTGAGATGCCAGTCTCTATTACAAATAGATAACTATCTTTATGTAAAGTTGTAACTTTTGACAATTGATCTCTAGTTTCACAGTTTATCATTTATTTTTTTTAAAATAGAGGATCATATTAAGCCACTTTCATTGCCATCCAGGGGTCACACTTGAGAAATGCTGGCCCAGGTTAGGAGTACCGTCTGTGACCGCAGGTTAGATGGATGTGAACAGGACCACGAAGGAATCAGATTTGTGGCCTTGGCCCTATTACCACTTGCCCAAGTAGGATGTGGTCTGAGAGGCCTGGCAAAGCAGGAGCTTGGTGACTGCAAGCTTGAGAAAGAGCAGGGTTCCCTGCAGATGACCAGTTACACGTCCCTGTGGATTCTGGGGCTAAGTATAAACCCAGACGTCTGGTGACCAGCTTCATTTTCCAAAGAGTTTCTTGTTTGAAATGGTCTTCCTTACTTCAGTGGGTGGGAATAAGTTGAACTAAATGCCCTTTAAGCAGTGTAACATGATGGTTAAGGGCAGGGGATAAGGAATGAGGCATATTTGAGTCTGTACCCCAGCATAGCCACTTGGCTGCTGTCTGCTCTTGGGCAGGTTGTCTGACCTCTCTGACCCTATCTCCTTATGTTTTAGAAGGGGATGGTATTAGAGTTAGCATATGATCCAATAATCCCACTTTGGGGCATATATCCAGAAAAGACAAAAACTGTCATTCAAAAAGACATTGGGTTGGCCAAAATGTCTGTTTGGGTTTTTTCATAAGATGTTACAGAAAAACTCGAACAAACTCTTTGGTCAACCCAATACATGCACCTCTGTGTTCACAGCAGCACTGTTTACTAAAGTCAAGACATGGAAGAGACCTAAGTGTCCATCAGCAGATGAATGGATACAAAGGGGATGGTGACAGCACCTACTTTATGACTTTCCTGGAAGAGTAAATGAGAAGTCTTGCAAGGCGCTTGGCATGTAATCAGGTACTCACTCAATGCTACCTTCTCTTCATATATGAAGAATATTACGAGTGGTAATAATAGGAAGTCATATTTAAAATGATTCCAGCAAGACAGGGCCCAGATGGGCTGTGTTCTCAGGCCACCACCCCAGTCACCGCTGCCTGCCTTCTCCCAAGGTGACCCCGCTTGGCCATGCCAGCTCTGTCCAGGCTGCTGATGAGGGTGGAATGTCAGCCAGGATCGAGCTGCCTGGGCGTGAGCCCTGGGCTGGCAGCTGTGAAAGGAGGAGTGTGGAGCAAAGGAGAAATGGGGTGTCAGTGGGCGAGCAAGACTCTGGGGAGGAAGTGGCTCTGCTGTGGGGTGAGGGTGGGGTAAAGAAGAGGGGATGGGCAGAGCTAGAGAGGTTTCCCACAGGAAGGAAAGCAGTTGAGAAAAAATATAACCCATCTTGTGTCTTATTGGCTTCTTGGTGTCCTTTTCCGGAAACAAAGAATCCAAAAGAGAACCCAACACAAAGATTCTAGAGTGTTACTAAATATCAGGCATTTCTCTCTTTGATTTTTTTTTTTTTTTTGGTGGAGGGTGGGCAACTCACCCCTGTCCTGTCTGCAGCTCCAAAAAAGGAAAAATGGGCTGTGTTTTACAAATGGTCAGACTGTCCGACCGAGATCGAATGTGTGCTTTTCACCCCAAAAGCCTTGTTGCACAACTTGGTGTTATTTCCACAGGCAGCTGAAGTAATTCTGCTCTTGAAATCTTGCCCCGTGTGACTTTTTTTTCCCCTTGTTTGTTAGCCCAGTAATTATTGACAAACAGTACCCTAGTTCAGCTCAGTTCAGTTGCTCAGTCATGTCCGACTCTTTGCAATGCCATGAACTGCAGCACCCCAGGCCTCCCTGTCCCTCCCAACTGCTGGAGTTTACTCAAACTCATGTCCATCGAGTTGGTGATGCCATCCAACCATCTCATCCTCTCTCATCCCCTTTTCCTCCTGTCTTCAATCTTTCCCAGCATCAGGGTCTTTTCCAGTGAGTCAGCTCTTTGCATCAGAAGGGCAAAGTATTGGAGTTTCAGCTTCAACATCAGTCCTTCCAATGAATATTCAGGACTGATTTCCTTTAGGATGGACTGGTTGGATCTCCTTGCAGTCCAAGGGACTCTCAAGAGTCTTCTCCAATACCACCTATCAAAACCATCAACTCTTCAGTGCTCAGCTTTATTTATAGTCCAACTCTCACACCATACATGACTACTGGGAAAACCATAGCTTTGACTAGATGGGCCTTTGTTGGTAATATCTCTGTTTTTTAATATGCAGTCTAGGTTGCTCATAGCTTTTCTTCCAAGGAGTAAGTGTCTTTTAATTTCATGGCTGCAGTCACCATCTGCAGTGATTTTGAAACCCAAAAATATAAAGTCTGTCACTGTTTCCATTGCTTCCCCATCTACTTGCCACGACGTGACAGGACCGGATGCCATGATCTTAGTTTTCTGAATGTTGAGGTCTAAGCCAACATTTTCACTCTCCTCTTTCACTTTCATCAAGAGGCTCTTTAGTTCTTCCCTTTCTGCCATAAGGGTGGTGTCATCTGCATATCTGAGGTTATTGATATTTCTCCCGGCAATCTTGACTCCAGCTTGTGTTTCTTCCAGTCCAGCATTTCTCATGATGTACTCTGCATAGAAGTTAAATAAGCAGGGTGACAATATACAGTCTTGACGTACTCCTTTCCTTCTGTGGAACCAGCCTGTTGTTCCATGTCCAGTCCTAACTGTTGCTTCCTGACCTGCATACAGATTTCTCAGGAGGCAAGTCAGGTAATCTGGTATTCCCATCTCTTTCAGAATTTTCCACAGTTTCTTGTGATCCACACAGTAAGAGGCTTTGGCATAGTCAATAAAGCAGAAGTAGATGTTTTTCTGGAATTCTCTTGTTTTTTCGATGATCCAACAGATGTTGGCAATTTGATCTTTGGTTTATCTGCCTTTCTAAACCCAGCTTAAACATCTGGAAGTTCACGGTTCACGTATTGTTGAAGGCTGGCTTGGAGAATTTTGAG
This sequence comes from Aepyceros melampus, assembly GCA_006408695.1. Classification (NCBI taxonomy): domain Eukaryota; kingdom Metazoa; phylum Chordata; class Mammalia; order Artiodactyla; family Bovidae; genus Aepyceros; species Aepyceros melampus. Next base: position 316,742 of record SJXQ01008171.1, read on the forward strand.
CATTACTTTGGTAGAGTGTGAGATGAGTGCAATTGTGTGGTAGTTTGAGCATTCTTGGCATTGCCTTTCTTTAGGAGTGGAATGAAAACTGATCTTTTCCAGTCCTGTGGCCACTGCTGAGTTTTCCAAATTTGCTGGCATATTGAGTGCAGCACTTTCACAGCATCATCTTTTAGGATTTGAAATAGCTCAACTGAAAATCTATCACCTCCACTAGCTTTGTTCATAGTGATGCTTCCTAAGGCCCACTTGACTTTACATTCCAGGATGTCTGGCTCTAGGTGAGTGATCACACCATCATGATTATCTGGGTCGTGAAGATCTTTTTTGTACAGTTCTTCTGTGTATTTTTGCCACCTCTTCTTAATATCTTCCGTTTCTGTTAGGTCCATACCATTTCTGTCCTTTATCGAGCCCATCTTTGCATGAAATGTTCCCTTGGTATCTCTAATTTTCTTGAAGAGATCTCTAGTCTTCCCATTCTGTTGTTTTCCTCTATTTCTTTGCATTGATCGCTGAAGAAGGCTTTCTTATCTCTCCTTGCTATTCTTTGGAACTCTGTATTCAGATGCTTGTATCTTTCCTTTTCTCCTATGCCTTTTGCTTCTCTTCTTTTCACAGCTGTTTGTAAGGCCTCCTCAGACAACCATTTTGCCTTTTTGCATTTCTTTTCCCTGGAGATGGTCTTGATCCCTGCCTCCGGTACAATACATGAACCTCAGTCCATAGTTCTTCAGGCACTGTGTATCAGACCTAATCCCTTGAATCTATTTGTCACTTCCACTGTATAATCATAAGGGATTTGATTTAGGTCATACCTGAACGGTGTAATGGTTTTCCTTTCTTTCTTCAATTTAAGTCTGAATTCAGCAATAAGGAGGTCATGATCTGAGCAACAGCCAGCCCCTGGTCTTGTTTTTGCTGACTGTATAGAGCTTATCCATCTTTTTCTGCAAACCTTTTAATCAATCTGATTTTGGTATTGACAGTCTGGTGATGTCCATGTGTAGAGTCTTCTCTTGTGTTGTTGGAAGAGGGTGTTTGCTATGACCAGTGCGTTCTCTTGGCAAAAATTTGTTAGCTTTTGCCCTGCCTCATTCTGTACTCCAAGGCCAAATTTACCTGTTACTCCAGGTATTTCTTGACTTCCTACTTTTGCATTCCAGTCCCCTATAATGAAAAGGACATCTTTTTTGGGTGTTAGTTCTAGAAGGTCTTGTAGGTCTTCATAGAACCATTCCACTTCACCTTCTTCAGCATTCCTGGTCGGGGCATAGACTTGGATTACTGTGATATTGAATGGTTTGCCTTGGAAACAAACAGAAATCATTCTGTCATTTTTGAAATTGCACCCAAGTACTGCATTTTGGACTCTTTTGTTGACCATGATGGCTACTCCATTTCTTCTGAGGGATTCTTGCCCGCAGTAGTAGATACAATGGTCATCTGAGTTAAATTCACCTATTCCAGTCCATTTTAGTTTGCTGATTCCTGAAATGTCCATGTTCACTCTTGCCATCTCCTGTTTGACCACTTCCAATTTGCCATGATTCATGGACCTAACATTCCAGGTTCCTATGCAATATTGCTCTTTACAGCATCGGACCTTGCTTCTATCACCGTCACATCCACACCTGGGTGTTGCTGTTGCTTTGGCTCTGTCTCTTCATTCTTTCTGGACTTATTTCTCCACTGATCTCCAGTAGCATATTGGGTACCTACAGACCTGGGGAGTTCCTCTTTCAGTATCCTATCATTTTGCCTTTTCATACTGTTTATGGGGTTCTCAAGGCAAGAACTAGTCACCTAGTTCTGCGAGGTTCAAAGCTGGGAGCTCAGCAGCAGCTACCAGGGCATCTCCAGAAAGTACGTTGCATCTGGAGTAATGAGTGATCCCCGCCCTCTGGAGCTTCTAGCCTGGTGTCCTGTGTCCTTCAGCTATCAATATCCAACCGAGATGCAGCGTGGTGCAGACTGATGCCCCCCTAGAGCCATGCCCCATGGATGGAAGCTTAGGAAGCTTCTCCTATCTCAAATGGGAAGCAAACACCACAGGAGAGCAGGGTTTCAAAATCAGGGTTTCTTCAGTATCTTGGAAACACCCACTTGCTTCTCCCACTGTCCCCAGAGTTTCACTTCTTATCTCTGCTCAGCCACTTGCTTTTCCATATTCTTTTTCAGACTCTAGTCTCCAAACTTTCATCAGGCTTTATTTATATAACCAGTCGATTTATTTGACTCTGAGTTTCCTCACTTCCCCTCAAATCAGCCTATTATTTGAAACAGTCTATTCCTTGATGGCTCAGAGGGTAAAGAATCTGCCTGCAATGCAGGAGACACCAGAGATGCGGATTCTATCCTTAGACTGGGAAGAGACCCCAAAGAAGGAAATGCAACCCACTCCAGTATTCTTGCCTGAAAAATTCTGTGGACAGAGGAGCCTGGCGGGCTACAGACTATGGGGTCCCAAAGAGTTGGCCACGACTGAGCGACTAAGCATGCATGCGTTGTTTGATATAGCTCAGCCCAGTTCTATCCTCCCCTTAGATTTTGCACCTTCGAAAATTTGCACCTTCAGCTCAGTTTCATCATTTCTATTAAGCCGTGTGACCATGTACCCAGTCCTTCAAATTAATCTTTGACCACACCTGCCACCTTCCTAAATCGCCACCAGCAGCTCTGGGTGCTTCTTGGTTCATCTTGAAATGTCACTCAACTGGCCCCTCGTCACTGCCACTCTGTAAAGCCCAAGCCCTTATCACGTCTTCATGCCTGTACCTTGGTAACAGCCCCCTTCCAGATCTCTCCAGCTGGTTCCATCGTGCCTAGTGTGTCAAAATGAATCCACTCAGAACAGATCTCATCACTGCATTTTCTGCACAGAAGCCTCATCACTGCCTACAACACAAAGTCCAGCCAGACAGGCAGCTTGGCATTTCCCACACTCCTCTGCAGTCTGGCAGCTGACTTCTGCAACCACCTCCCCTCTCCCTAGAGGACACTCGCTGCTCCCATTGGGCTGCTTTGACTATACTGTACCCCGCTTGGTATGTGGGAGGTGCTAACTCCTAGGGAGGGAGAGAAGCAGGCAAGGAGGAAGGAAGTACTTGGCAACATCCCCTTCACAAATCTTTCTCTGGGGGCTCCAGTCCTTCCTCTAGCAACCAGCTTGGAACTGCTCCTCCACTCAGGTCTACATCACTCACTGACATACAAGCACAAACTTGGAGTGTGAAGATTTCCAAACGCATATAAAACCCTCATGAGCTCACCAGCCATCACATTTTGCCGTATTTATTTCATCTATCCTGTCTCCACATTTTTGAGGGGGAGGTAGAACACTTTACATCAAATTGTAGACATTGTGCAAATTTATGCACAAACACTTCAGCATGCATCCCTCCAAAGGACGTTTTTATACATAGCCACAAAGCCATGATCACACCTAATAAAACTGATTATAATTCCTTCTTAACACCTATTATTCAGTCTATATTCAAGTTTCCCAAGTTGTTCTTAAAAAAATCGTTTTTAGAGTTGGCTGTGTTTTTTAATCAGGATCCAAGGTCATGCTTACTTATCATAATTGGTTTTGTCTGTGAGATCTCTTTTAACTCCTTTTAAAGCAGAATATCTTTCCCTGGTGGCTCAGATGGTAAAGAATCGTCTGCAATGCAGGAGACCTGGGTTCGATCCCTGGGTTGGGAAGATCCCCTGGAGGAGGGCATGGCAACCCACTCCAGTATTCTTGCCTGGATAATCCCATGGACAGAGGAGCCTGGTGGGCTACAATCCATGGGGTCACTAAGAGTCAGACTTGACTAAACTAAAGTAGTCCAATTGTCCACCCTCCCCATGCCATCACCTCCGTAAATAAATCAAACAAGGTCCTGTAGTATCCTGCATTCTGGATTTGGCCAATTGTTTCCTTATAGTATTGTCTAAATCCACTCATTTCAACACTTACACCTTGCGTTACCCAGTCATCAACCTAATTTTTGCATGTGCTGTGAGCTCTCAAAGATAAAATCTGTGTGTGAATGTGTGTGTGTTTCGCTTCAGAGTTGTGAAGACTTTTTCACACACCAAGATTCTCAATAAATACCTGCTGATTAGCATTTATTCTGCTCCTCTGTCCGCAGAATTGTGTACTAGGGTGAGAGAGACAGAAAAGATTCTCAACCTTGGTGTTTCCAATTCTGTTAAAGATGCAGGACAACAGCTCTGGAACTTGAACATGGGTCAGAACCACCCAGAGGAGCTTGCAGGACTCCACGTCCAGAGCTCCTGAAGCTGTAGGTCTGAGACCCGCCTCGAGAATCTGCAGTTTTAATAAGCCCCTAGGTGATGCTGCTGGTCCAAACTTTGAGAACCACTAAAGTCAGACATGAGCTTCAGAAGGTTTTCCACCAGTCCTCAGTGGCCAGACTGTTTGCACAGACCTGGTTCCCAGCACTGCCCACTTCTGAGGTCTCTCTCTCTCTGGGCTCAGTGAGCGAGCTGGTTCCTCTAAATCTTTCCTGGGGAGGAGCTACTTTGAAAACACTCCTTCAGATGGAGAATGGGGAGGCGAGGATGCCTGACTGGAGGGTAGAGATGAGGAGGAAGGGGTCAGGTAGGTTCTGTGAGTCACAGAAAGCTGGAGAGGACTGCTGGGCGGCAGGGGCTTTCCCCAGGCTGGTTCCTGGAGCTTTAGGCAAGGCTCTCTGCATACTCGGCGCAGGGACGCTCTGTGCGGTGATTTGCAGCAGCCTGGCTGGATGTGGCTGAGGCTTTGCGCCAAGACTCCTGCCCCCAGGTCTGCCATCCAGATTTGGAAGGAAAAGATGCCCTTTAAAAGGAGTGGGCAAAATGAGGGAACTGGTAAGTCTTTTAAGAGCACCCCTGAATCAAAGGGACCAAATTTTAAAAATCTGTTATTTTGCTCAACACTGTTAACCAGACCTCTTTCCATCTTGGGCTTGTTTCTTTCCCTGCAGCCAGTTATTTCTGAGTGTTTTCCTTATGTTAATTCCTGTTACTTTATTCTTTCTATTCTCTTCCTCATTCTTGGGGGATAGACTCCCTACCCCCTGCCCCTCACCTGTGGGCATTCGAATTTCTAGACTTGGCCTCTAATCACTTCTCACTACGTATACTTTCCCCGAGAGATACATCTACTTCTTTAGTTTCAACTTTCCACCTATATGTTCATGGCTCCCGAAAAAACCTAGCCTAGACCTCTCTTGTGACTCCAGACCATAACTCCACTTCCTGCTGGATGCCTCTACTGCCTGGCCCTCAAGGACCCTGCTCAATATATCTAGTCCAACTTGTTTGCTCCATCCCAGCACTTCTCTGCTCTTTTCTCTTGCCTGGTACCCTCTTCCTCCTGCATTCCCAAATTCAGTGATAGCATCAGCACCACTCAAGTTGTTCAAGCTTGAAATCAGGGAATTCTCTTCACTTCTCTTTTCCTTACCCACCGTCTATCTAACTGGTCATTGAGCCCCACCTTTCCACCCCTGAAATGTCTTTATAATTCATATTCTTCTTGCTATCTTCCCTGCCTTTGACTTAGTTTCAATCCTTTTGTAATTGTAAGAATCACAGCAATATGAAAATAACTGCTAGGTATTGAATGCTTACTACGTGCAAGGAACAGTGCTCAAATTCCTTGATACCTTACCTGATTCAATTTCAAGCTAATGAGGTAGTTATTACCATCTCATTTTACAGATGAGAAGCCTTCTGAAACTTAAAGATATTAATTAATTTGTGCAAGATCCCTTGCTTGCTGGTAAGCCTTGGAGCTAAGAGCCTGTAGCCATAATCAGTACCCTGTGCTAACATGCTTCCAAACTTGTGGGCATAGTAGAAGCATCTGGGAAGTTTTTAAAGCCTCCTGTTATCCCAGCTCCACCCTAGGCTAATTGCATCAAAACATTATCTACTTCCCTGGTGGCTCAGAGGTAAAGAATCCACCTGCAACGCAGGAGACCTGGGTTCGATTGCTGGGTTTGGGAAGATCCCCTGGAGAAGGGAATCACAACCTACTCCAGTATTCTTGCCTGGAGAATTCCATGGATAGAGGAGCCCGGCGGGCTACAGTCCGTGAGATTGCAAACAGTCAGACACCACTGAGCAATTTCACTCACCTGAGTTCACCTTATTATCTACTTCTACAATTTCCAACTTTCCACCCGTATGTTCATAGCTCCCCCAGATCTTTCCAGCCCAGATCTTTCTTTTGAGTTCTAGGCTCCTTCCTCAGGTGTGCTCCTGGACAGTCAGGACTGAGAACCATTGCTTTTCTGCCTCACACGGAACTATTAATACCATTTCTGCTCCCTATCCGACTCCACCCTGAACCTTCCTGTAGGACACTGTCTAAGTATTAGTCGCTCAGTCGTGTCCGACTCTTTGCAACCCCATGGACTGTAACCCACCATGCGACCCCATGGACTGTAACCCACCAGGCTCCTTCGTCCACGGGATTCTCTAGGCAAAAATACTGGGGTGGGTTGCCATTTCCTTCTCCAGGGGATCTGCCTGACGCAGGGATTGAACCCACAACTCCTACAAGTATTGTGTATTGCAGGCAGACACTTTACCATCTGAGCCACCGCCTAGCTGTTCTTTTAAAGCATCACCATGATCAAACACCCTTGTAGCTCCCCCCTGCCTATATAATGAAGGCCAAACTCCTCAGTGGAGCATCCAGACCCTTAACAGTCTTGCATTCCCATCTGAACCTGCCCCCTACACACACACCTGCTCTGGCTTGCCTACTCTTCCTTCAGTCATACCACGGACTTAAGATTCCAGTATCTTTGCACATGCTATTTGCCCAGCCTGAAATGGCCTTACCCTTTAAGGTCCCCCACTCTAACTCTCTTGTAAATAGTTTCTCTTTGTTCTTTCTTTTGAGACAATTAAAACGTCACCTCCATAAATTCTCCAGCTAGTATTAATGGCTTCCCCTTTGTTCTATCTGTAATCTGTCTTATTACTCTGAGTTGCAATGATCTATTTACATATCTTTCTCCCTCAAAAGACTTTGAGTCTCAAATAGATCTGGGTCTTGTTCATATTTTTACCCTCATGACATAACCCATGTTAGGCACTCAGTAAATGCTGAATGAATGAACTCCCTTGCTGGCTTTTGTAATCCATGGCTGCTGGGCCCTATGGTAAAGAACAGAGTTCCTGAATCAGCTGAGTCCAAATCCAGGTTCTGCACCCTTACTAGCTGTGAGGCCATTGACTGGAGGCTAACATTGCTGACCTCTATGACTTAGTCTCCTCATCTGTAAAAGAGGGGTACTGACAGTACCTACCTCAGAGAATGGTTTTATATATATATGCACCAAAGAATTGATGCTTTCAAACTGTGGTACTGGAGAAGACTCTTGAGAGTCCTTTGGACTGCAAGGAGATCCAACTAGTCCATCCTAAAGGAAATCAACCCTGAATATTCATTGGAAGGACTGATGTTGAAGCTGAAGCTCTAATACTTTGGCCACCTGATGCCAAAAATGACTCATCTGAAAAGACCCTGATGCTGGGAAAGATTGAACGTGGGAGGAGAAGCGGACGACAGAGGTTGAAATGGTTGGATGGCATCACCAACTCAATGAACATAAGTCTGAGCAAACTCCAGGAGATTGTGAAGGACAGGGAAGCCTAGTGTGCTGCAGTCCAGGGGGTTGCAAAGGGTCAAACACAATGGAGCAACTGAACATATATATATATATATATATATATATATAAGTTTATATATGAGTATATATATAAACATATAAAACTATATTATAAAACTATAATATAAAACTACTATATGAGTAGTTTTTCACTTATATTTCACTTATATTTCTTCTTTATTATTAGACTGTTCTACAATAAATACTGAGTTTCACATATACGTAAAACTTCACCTCCCAAAATACACACACCCATCCATGCACACAAACTCTCCAGCCCATAATATATACAAACTCCACAAACATCCACATAACGCACACAAGCACGCATATCCCCTTGGGAGGAAGAAATGCTGAGTGCAGACGTGCCTCAGCCACAGGGAGGCTGAGAATGTGGCTGCAGAGAGGACGTTTAGACCTCGGACCATCTCTGGCTCTTAGCCAGCAGGAACAGCGGGCAGTCTGCCAGCTCTGCAACAAGGAAGTGACATTCCTATTCATCCAAGCCTTCCAGTCAACATCCAACCTGCGTGTCTGGAGACTCTGAAGCGCAGGCCCTGAAGGGGAGGCCCAGCTGTGTTGGTTTGTTTCTCTGCTGGTGGAGTGAGAGGCAGGGGGCTGCACAGCACACAAAGGACGGCTGGGACGTGACGACCTTCCCGACTGGGCTTCCTGGAGCAGAGGGGAACTCACTGCTGTCAGAAATGATTTGTTTTTATTCCCAAAAGTTTCGGAAACGTGGGAGGAACTGTATGGAGGGAGATAAATGCTAACACGTTAATTGGAAGTTCCTTTTTCTTCCACTGAAGGAGAAAACTTGATGGAGTGGGAAATGGGCATGCGCAGATGTATGCTTTTATACGTAGGATGGATAAACAAAAAGGTCCTACTGTATAGCACAGAGAACTGTATCCAATAGCCTAAGATAAACCATAATAGAAAATAATATTAAACAAAATAATATTAAACAAAGTATATATATATATAACTGAATCACTTTGCTGCACAGCAGAAATTAGCACATTTTACGATCCACTATATTTCAGTGAAAAAATACCAATAATAAAAAAAGTGAAAACTTGTAGTGACTTTTGAACTGGCTTTGTTGCTTAGGCCTCAGTTTTGATGCAGTTTAATAATAATATCAAATCTGTTATGGTAATCAGCCTGCTCCATGTCGGAGTATATTGTGACCCAGAAGAACCAGGCGACACATGACCTGCGGAGATCATTCTAGCTTTCCCGTTGAAGGGAACAAAGGAGGCCAAGCATTAGGACAGAAATGAGGGGAAAAAATCTCTGGTTCCGTGAACTATCCCTGACCTTCAGAGAAGAATCTGAAGAGATCAGCAGCAAATAGAATACAGCCCTGTCCACAGTCGAAGGTTCATACAGCGTGGGCCCTGCAGCCAGACTCCAGGTCTAGATCCAGTTCAGAGACAGCATGAGCAGGTCACGTGATCGAAGGCCACCTTTGGGTGCTCTGCTTAAGGCAGAGAAGAAGAGAGAATCACTAATTTTCTAAAAAGACCCAGTTTCTACCCTCAAAAAGTTTACATTGCAGCTAGGAAAATAAAACGGACACTCGGGAAACAATTAGAGAAAAATCTCCACCCCTCCATCATGGGCAGTGGAGATCCTAAGTGTTGAAGAGGTTCACAGAGATATGGGGCCACCATGGACAACCACAGAGGTCATAACCTCTGTACAGTTTGCAAGACCACACCTCCTTCAATGCTTATGGAAAGCCACGATCCCAATCATCACCAGCCTAATGAGGAACAATTCCGATAACAGGAGAAGGTGCATTAACATAAATAACCAAAATTTTATTAGTTTGTAACTGGTGGATCCTAATCTTGGGCCATCCATCTATCACCCCAAAGTTTCTCAATTCTTTCCTTCCATTTAAAAAAATTGAGATATAATTTACATACCACAAAGATCTACCACTTTAAAGTACACAATTCAGTGGTTTTTAATACATTCACAAGGTTGCAACCATCACCACTATCTAATTCCAGAAAACTGTCATTGCTGGAAAAGAAACCCTGTACCCAGTAAGCACGTGTTGAATCATGTCAGTCATGTCTGACTCTTTGCGACCCTGAGGACGGTAGCTTGCCAGGCTCCTCTGTCCATGGCACTCTCCAAGCAATAATACTGGAGTAGGTTGCCGTGCCCTCCTCCAGGGAATCTTCCTGGGCCAGGGATCGAACCCTTATTTCCCGCGGCTCCTGCATTGCAGGTGGACTCTTTATCAATGAGCTGCTGGGGAAGCCCGTACCCAGTAAGTAGTCACTCTTCATTCCCTTCTCCTCCCAGCTCCTGTCAATCACTAATCTACTCCCTCCTTCTCTATGGATTTGCCTCTTCTGGATATTTTAAGTCAAGGGAGTCATGCAGTATGTAGCCTTTTGTGTCCAGCGTCTCTACTGAGCACACGGTCAAGGTTTATCCGTGCGGTAGCATGCGTCAGTACCTGTTCCTTTTCTAAGTTTCTTTTGGGCATGCTGGATGGTGGTGCCTGTGTGCTCACAAACACCTGCTCTCCAGCAGCCACTTGGGAGAAGTGCCTCGCAGCAGCTACCTCTGCCCTCTGTGTGGATGCTGTTTTCCATGCCTCGGTTCTGTCTTCCAGTTCTTTGAACTGGAAACCCCTAAAACATCAAATAGCATTCAGTTCCCATCAGTCCTGCCCTCTTAGAACTGGAGCCATATCCCGTTCAGACTTGGGGAAATGGAACACTGTATACAAGTCTCTGGCTCTTTCCCACTTACTGTATGTACAAAAGAAAATGAACGTGGTACCTGCTGGATTGTTGGTGTGAAGGAAAGAAATGTATACACTTAGGGAAATTGATTTCATGAAGTTCCAGGTGACAAAGCTGATGATCAACACAGTGTCCAAGTTTGATAAGCCAGGGCTTCAGGCTAATGTATTTCTCACCCTGGATTCTGGAAGGGCCTCTCTCTGGCAACTGCAGTGGGTCTTCTTTCATCTTTTTTGAAGCACAGACCCAAAGAAACAGGGAACTGAGTAGCTGTAAAGACAATTATCTTTAGGACTCCAGTGAAGTCTGTCTATTGATCAATTAATCAGTCAATCAATATGTGATTTCTCTATCAACAAAAGCTAGTGATAATATGTACTAGCTTCTGATACATTTGTGGAAGAGCTTTCCCTGTAGCTCAGTGGTAAAGAATCCACTTGCAATGCAGGAGACGCAGGTTCAATCCTTGGGTTGGGAAGATCCCCTGGAGGAGGGCATGGCAACCCATTCCAATATTCTTGTCTGGAAAATCCCATTGACATAGTAGCCTGGTGGGCTACAGTTCATGGGGTTGCAAAGAGTCAGATACGACTGAAGCGACTGCGCATGAATGCACACATGTTTGTGGAAAGAGGATAAAAAAGAAGAGAAGATAGCAGAACCTGCATGCTTTTTCACTCCCAGGAGTCAGCACCTGCGTTGCTATGTCAAAGGGCTGCTCTCAGGCCTCAGGGTGGCCTTGGCCTGGGCTCTCTGCAGGCTGACGGGCCTGCAGTCTACACACCTGGGGAGCGGTCCTCGACCAGGGACTGACAGGGGCGGGCCACAGAGACTGAGTTCTCTGACTGACTTGGGTATGTCAAGTCCAGACATCTTTATTTTTCCATTTTCTCAGCTACTTTGCTCACATTCCAAGGATCTCCTGGAGGAAGGAATGGCAACCCGCTCCAGTATTCTTGTCTGGAGAATCCCACGGACGAGGAGCCTGGAAGGCTATAGTTCATGGGGTTGCAGAGAGTTAGACACAACTGAGCAGCTAACACTTACCTTTTTTCCAAGGTATAAAGACTAAATCAATGGATATAGAAGGTTTTGAAGAAACATACTCACAAATATAAAAAATCATTTTAAAAAATAGCTTTTGACTTTTTTAAAAAAGGGAATTTTGGGCAACTAAGGGGAGATGTCTCAAAGAATGAGGCCAAGAATGTCCCCTTGAGTCCTCAGTGGGGTCTGAGTCTCACCATGACCCCAGAGCTGGCATGTACCATGCATTCATTAACCCAGCACCAGAAGCCTATTTATACCTTCCAGCAGGGCTAATCCATAAATGTCCATGAGAAATTAACACATGTTACAGTATTATTAATTAAAGTACAGACTTTGTTCAAATTTCACAAAATTTTATGCTAATGTCCATTATGTGTTTTCATTCCATACTCGATTCTCCTTTGCATTTAGTTGTATTGAGCAGCTTCAGCTGCATGTAACAATTCTGATAAATTCTTTTAATTTTTATTCTTACAAATATTTTCTAATTCTTCTTATTATGGTTTCTTAGATATACCTGTCATTTAAAAGTGGACATTTAATGTTCAAATACATAGGGTTTTTAAAGTATCTTTTGTATTAATTTATCATTTTGATATTCAGTTCAGTTCAGTTCAGTCGCTCAGTCAGGTCCGACTCTTTGCAACCCCATGAATTGCAGGCCAGGCCTCCCTGTCCATCACCAACTCCTGGAGTACACTCAGATTCACATCCATCAAGTCCGTGATGCCATCCAGCCATCTCATCCTTGGTCGTCCCCTTCTCCTCTTGCCCCCAATCCCTCCCAGCATCAGAGTCTTTTCCAATGAGTCAACTCTTCACATGAGGTGGCCAAAGTACTAGAATTTCAGCTTTAGCATCATTCCTTCCTAAGAAATCCCAGGGCTGACCTCCTTAATGCTTTCTTCTCTATAATCAGTCTTTTAACTTTATTGAGGCTTTCAATGGCCAAGTAAAAGATCTCTCTTGATAGACGTCCAATTATACTTGGAAATATGTGGGTTATTTTCAAATATCTTTTGATATTGATTTCTACCATAATTCCACGGTGGAAAGAGAACAGATTGTGTGATTTCAATACATTTAGACCATGAAATTTTTGCACCTTGTGTTATGTCCCTGGATATGTTCTAGTGTCTCCTGGTTTATAGTCTATGGGAACTTGAGTAGAATTTATATCCTGCTACTGGGTGAAAATTGTATAAATCTTAATTATGTTGAATTGGTTCATAGTGTTTTCAAGTCTACTATAGCTTTCTACTTTTCTGTCTATTCATTCTATTAGTTTTTGAGAGAATGATATTGAAACTCCAACTAAAAATCTTATCTACTTAAAAATTAATTTGTAATATGTAGTGGCACTATATGTAACTTCGTTCTGCATTTCCCAAGCCTCCTGTAAATGTGCTATCACTCTTTAATAATTTAAAAAAATAAAAAAGAAAGAAAAGATATAAAGGTCCAAGAGGAGCCCCAGCAGAATTAAGAACAGGGAGAGAAGGCAAAAGAGGAATAGAAAAAAGGGCGAGGGGAAAATGGGGGAAAGTGGATGGGAGAGGACAGGCGGGTAGGGAACAGATGAAGAAGTAGGGCTAAAGGAAAGAGAGGGGACAGAGCGGATCGTGCAGGAGGGTGATGGGCCCCAGTGGCAGCTGCTCCTGTAACGACCACATCCCACGTCCTGGGCTCCCCAGGCACTGGGGCTGCGGTGGAGGCCCCATTTGCCACGCCCAACCCTTCTCTCAACTCTCTGGCTACCTTTCCAAATTTTTTGAGGAGGAAAAAATATTTGGGAGGGTCTCTAAGGCAATCTGACCTTGACCCCCACAGACCTCCTGCAGGCCTTGGGCAGAAGGTGGCCAGGAGAGTCAGCAAGCAAAGGCCCAGGTCCGCCGGCAAACAGAGGGCCCTCAGTGAGCATGCCAGCCTGTAAACTGTCCTTTTGTTTTGCAGGCTTTACAGAACACGGTTTTATTTCATGTGACTGTGCTATTTCAGGAGGAGTAAATATTGCCGGCGGTCTGTTTAAAAAGGCCAATGACCTGAAATGGTGGTTTTTTTGGGTTTTTTTCCCCCCCTTTTCTTTTCCATTGGAATTATCTCCAAGAGACAGTTCTGCCCCACCATCGCGCAGTTTTAATTCCTTGGCTTTTAGTTCTAACTTTCTCTTTTTGTCTCGTGACACGCTGGACTGGCAAACAAAAGGGAGAAAGATATGAGATAAAGCCGTGAAGAGCTGACCGAGGCCCAAGGAAAAGAGGGGGAGACGTCCAGGCTGCAACCCGGAAGAGGGCCTGGAGCCACTGGCTCTCTGTTGCCTTCACTGCTTCCGGAGCTGTTGTTGGACCTGTAATTACAGCCTTTTTCCTCTGATTTCCTCTGTGAAAATAGCAACATTCAGACTAAGTACCGAGTAGAAAAAGGCACTACACAAAGGATCAGGGATTTATAAATACAGTTAAAATTACAGGATTGTTACCCCCACGGTTTAGGTCTCTGAAAGGCAGATTGGGAAGAGGGAGAGGGCACAGCTCTTGAAACTTAAGTCCTAAAATACCCAGGTGTGTCTCTTTGGGGGCCTTGTGAAGGGAGATTCACCATAGTCTTTTTTTCCACCGGATGTCAGTCATTATAAAAAGGAATGTCCTTGATGAGGCTCATACTATTTTCCAGATTTTTATTTTGATGTTTTTAAGATTCTCACTCACCTTCTAGTTTTTCAGGCTCTTTTCAAACTCATTATCTCAAAGGAAAGGGTGGAGGTTATCCTTGTCTCATTAAATACCTCCCAGTCTTCTGAGACCTTCTTTTCCTTTTATTTATTTATTTATTTTTGCTTTGTTTTTACATTTTGGCCCCATCATGTGGCATGTAGGATTTTAGTTCCCTGACCAGGAATCGAACTCGTTCCCCCTTGCAATGGAAGAGTGGAGTCTTAACCATTGGACCACCAGGGAAGTCTGCTTTTCCTTCTAGACAACAGTGTGTTCCTGCTGGCACTATCATGTTCTTACATGACCCAGCACCCTGGTCATTGCTCACCCACACGGGCCCTCCTATGGGATTTCTTAACCTGCGACAAGGAAAAATTATCAGGAAAGTTCATCTCTGGTGAAAAAGGCTATCACAAGGAAATACGGACATGGAAAGTGGAGCCAGCCTGTGCCGTGAAAGACAGCGAAGCAGCCATGAGAGAGAACCAGAGACGAGAGGCAGAGACGAAGGCCTGGCCCTGAAGCCCTTAGTTCTAGTGGTTCTTGAAGCCATGTATCCCTCAGCTTTAAGAGGATGAGACAGTTGGATGGCATCACCGTCTTGATAGACATGAGTTTGAGCAATCTCTGGGAGTTGGTGATGGAGAAGGCAATGGCACCCCACTCCAGTACTCTTGCCTGGAAAATCCCATGGATGGAGGAGCCTGGTAGGCTGCACTCCATGGGGTCGCAAAGAGTCAGACACAACTGAGCAACTTCACTTTCATTTTTCACTTTCATGCATTGGAGAAGGAAATGGCAACCCACTCCAGTGTTCTTGCCTGGAGAATCCCAAGGACGGGGGAGCCTGGTGGGCTGCCGTCTATGGGGTCGCACAGAGTCAGACACGACTGAAACGATTTAGCAGTAGCAGCAGGGACGCCTGTTGTGCTGCAGTCCATGGGGTCGCAAAGAGTTGGACACGACTGAGTGACTGAACTGACTGAAGATTTGCTTAGTTTAGATACTCAACTTCCCTTGAATCCCATGAACTAATATATACCC
The DNA here is from genome assembly GCA_006408695.1 of Aepyceros melampus. Classification (NCBI taxonomy): domain Eukaryota; kingdom Metazoa; phylum Chordata; class Mammalia; order Artiodactyla; family Bovidae; genus Aepyceros; species Aepyceros melampus. Next base: position 332,006 of record SJXQ01008171.1, read on the forward strand.
TTTTTTTGTCTAAACTTGTTCCTGTGAGGTTTCTGGTGTGTGCAACTGAAAAGCCTTGACTACTATGGCTAGATGCCAAGAATTCTCTAGGGAAGTTGACAAAGAAATGTTATCAGTGCAGCTTCTCAAAGTTAGTTCACAAAGGGTTAAGAGCAATATTTATAGTATGCTGACTGAATTGCTGTCATTACCCTACTTCCCAGAAAGATAAATGGTGGGAAGACGACTGAAAATACCCCAAGCAGCATTTATGACTCAACTACTGAAGAAGACGAAGGAATACGGGGAGAAGACTCATGGTCTGGCCCCTGCCTTCACGTGGAATCACATAGAAGTTTTCCAGATAGGAGATTCCCATTAAGATATCAACTCTCACTATCAGATCTACAGTAAATGAAACCCAATTTCCATGTCTGCTTCTCACTAGACTTGAAAAATGCAACAGACCATCAGAAGAAGAAAGCCTGTCCTCTGCTTAGAGTTGTCACCTTCACACTAAATGACTCCAGTCCTCTTTGTGTGTCAACGGGGCAAGTGGACTGGCATGCACAATGATGTAGAAAATGCCCTGAACTGGGATTTCAGTCAAGGTTTTGCTAGCAAGCACTTAGACGACCAGTTTCCTCATCTGCTGAACAAGGAATTGGGCTAGTGGTTGCTGTTGTTCAGTCGCTAAGTCATGTCTGACTCTGTAACCCCATGGACTGCACGCCAGGCTCCTCTGTTTGGGCTAGACGACCTCTAAGATCCCTTCCAGCTCTCATATTCTGTAACTCAAAGGTAAGTTACTGGCCTAGTATCATTCTCCACAGTGAATACGATTTGCTTTCCACCAAAAGTGGAAGACAGAAGAAGTTCAAACATTTTGCTTTCTCATATTTAAGGTGAGATGATTCTTTTTATAAAATTAGGGTTATTTCTAATATACTATTAGATTTTAAAAATAAGTTCACTGCATAAAAATAAATGTCTAGGGGCTTTCCTGGTGGTCCAGTGGCTCAGGCAGTGTCCTCTCAATGCAGGGGCCCCGGGATTGATCCCTGGTCATGGGACTAGATTTTACAAACCACAACTAAGAGTTTGTATGCTGCAACTAAAGAGACCCCATGTGCTGCAATAGAGATGAACGATCCCATGTGCCTCAGCTAAGACCTGTGTAGCCTAAATAAATAAATATATATTTTTAAATGTCTACTATCTGCTCAGAAAGGAGTAATATAAATACATATAAAAATCTATTATACTAATACCATAAAAGTTACATTTCAAATCAATGGGACAGATTAGTCAATAAATTGTGATAGATACATGTTGGGGTATAAATATTTCTCTGGAGAGGTCCACAGCATGGCAAAAGCCAATGTCTCTGATGAGGGAAATGTGAGGCTGGGGAACTTGGACAAAAGGGTGGATTTCCATTGAATACCCTTGTGTACCTTTTCTAATATTCTGTCATGTGAATCTATTAGCTCCGAAGTTTGCCTGAGTTCAAACCCCAGCTCCTCACATTGCTAGCTCTTAAACTTGGGCAAATTTTTCCCACTCTCGAAGCCTATCTCTTTATCTGTAAGTAGGGTCAATAAGTTAGCTTGGTGCTGCCTGGCAAAGAATAAATTCTCAAAAATGGAAATTATTAGTGAAAAAATAAATGTCCACTATAAAAATATAAATACAAATAAGCAAACAGGAAAGAAATGAAACAATCTGTCATTCTTCCTATCAAAGATAGCATCTATTAATATTTTGTGTATACAAATGAGATATTTTTCTATATACATATATACTTTTTTTCTTATGAAAACTGGATCAGAATATCCGCTTTGTTTTTCAGATGGGTTGTCACATTTAGCAGCATGCTAAAACCATCTATGTTAATAAATATGTTTGTATAGCATTGATTTTAACAGCTACATGTTAATCTGTTGTTTCTCTCTGCTTAGTCACTCAGTCATGTCTGACTGTATGCAACGCTATGGACTGTAACCTGCCAGGCTCCACTGTCCATGGGGATTCTCCAGGCAAGAATCAGTTGTTTGGGTGCACCTTAATTTAATCAATCTCCTATGGCTGGATAGCTGGATAGTATTATTTTTCATTATTATAAACAATCTTGTAAATACACTTCCTGGGTCAGGAAGATCCTCTGGACCCCACTCCAGTATTCTTGCCTGGAGAATCCTATGGACAGTGGGGACTGGTGGGCTACAGTCCACGGAGTTGCAAAGAGTCGGACATGACTGAGCGACTAAGCCCACACACAGAGCATATATATATATGTATATATATTCTCTATATATACTGTATATAGTAGCCTGCCATACTCCTCTGTCCATCAGATTCTCCAGGCAAGAATCCTGGAATGGGTTGCCATGCATTCCTGCAGGGGATCTTCCTGACCCAGAGATCGAACCCAGTCTCCCACACTGCAGGCAGATTCTTTACCGTCTGAGCCACCAGGGAAGCCCGTATATTCATGTATTTTAAGGCTTGTAAGTGAGCAGCCAGTAGCAACTCCGTGGTTAGGGATCCAGCCCACCCACGCGTGTGAGTCAGGCTCTTCGAGGCTGCAGGGAAACGTCTGATTCCTCCGACCACCTGATCTCTCACCATCCTGGTCACAGCTGATTGGACTGGTATCCTCTCCCCCACGAAGGCAGTCATCTGGAGGCTGGCCAAAGGGCTGTGTGGGGCCTGGCAGGAGACCTCTGCCCTTAGAGGGATTCCTTTCCTAGATGGTGACTGAATTAGTGACCTCTGTTGCCAGGTGGCACAGTGGTAAAGAATCCACCTGCCAAGGCAGGAGACTCAAGTTTGATCTCTGGGTCAGGAAGATCCCCTGGAGAAGGAAATGGCAACCTGCTCTAGTATTCTCGCCTGGAGAATCCCACGGACAGAGAAGCCTGGCAGGCTACAGACCACGGGGTTACAAAGAGTTGGACAAAACTGAGGGACTTAGTGAGAAAGCAGCTTCTGTACAAGGGGAGGCAGGGTGTTAACTCTGAGTTAAACCCCATTAACTATAATCAGAGGGTTCCCTACGACTTGACAGAGAAAAGGATTCCTTCCTGGGTGAGGCTCCGGGTTCACCCTCCCTAGCTCTAGGTAGTTTACTTGGGAGGGTGAAAGTGTGTTTTCTGGAGCCAGAGAGCCTCGGTTTGGATCCTGGCTCCTTCCTGTATGACTTTAAGCTAGTCTTTTAGCCTCCTTGTTTCTGAGTTTCCTCTGTGAAAATAAGGACAACAAGGCCTATGACAAAAGGCTACTGTGAAAACTAAAAGAAGTAATACAGAAAAGCCTTTGGAAGAGTACCCAGATATTATTATTCTGCCTCTGGTAGTAGGGTTTGCACTACCTAGAATCTCAGGAATTTAAAGAGCCCCACAGGTCACTGAAACCTGCAAGGACAAGCAGATGACTTCAGATATCTTGCTATTACTCGTTTACTTTTTAAGTACTTCGGTTTCTTCCACCGGATTTGTGACCTCCTTGAGGGCATGGGTTAGGCCTGCCAGGTGAGTGTCTGATTTCATGACTGATTCTGCTCTCTGGTGAGAGTACTTTCTGCGCAGCCTCAGCACAGCCAGTTTGGACCAGTGCAGTGGACGGCGGTCTCTCCCGTCCCCCACCACAGCCTTCCTGAAGCTGTCCTCCCTGGATGGCCCAGTGCCAGGAACCTTTCCCGGCGTGTGGAAGCCTAGTGCTCGGGCAGAGCCGAAATTTTGGGACTAGAATCTTGTATCCTAGTCTGCAGGCTTAGAAAAACATTCCCACCAAGGCTCACCGAGATCCTCCTTTGGCTTGTGCCAAGAGCTGTCAAATTGCAGGGGTACAATCTGTTTTGGGGACTCTTCCCCGCAGGAAGACAGTACATCTGCCTGTTTCCTGAAAGATGCTCCAAGTCACACACTCTGGTTTCCCCTTCCGGGGAAGACCTCTGTCCCTGAGGTTAGAGTGCAAGCTAAGTTGCTTCAGTCATGTCCGACTCTTTGCGACCCCGTGAACTGTAGCCTGCCAGGCTCCTCTGTCCATGGGATTCTCCAGGCAAGAATACTGGAGTGAGTTGCCATGCCCTCCTCCAGGGGATCTTCCCAACCCAAGGATCGAACCCCACTGAGGCTAGAGTCTCAGACAAATAATTGAATAAAGACAGTGAAATCTGTTGGTCCTTCTCACCCCTTGCTGGGAAAGATTGAGGGCAGGAGGAGAAGGGGATGACAGAGGATGAGATGGTTGCATGGCATCATCGACTTGATGGATATGAGTTTGAGCAAGTCTGGGAGTTGGTGATGGACAGGGAAGCCTGGCGTACTGCAGCTCGTGGAGGTCATAAAGCGTCAGACACGACTGAGCGATTGAACACCACCACCCCTTCAATCTTCTCTGGACACACCTGCTGACTTATCTGCGCCACCAAACGCATGCCTCAAATGCCTGATTGCTAAGTGGCTCCTGAGCCCCAGCTTCCTGTTAGCTGGAGAGAAGCTTGGCTGAGCAGGGCAACCAGAGAGGAAGGCATCCTAGAGGCCTGGCAGTAGGCTTAGTACTAAAGCTATTGGGGAACAGGGAATTACTTTTTTTGTGTTAGCCTGTGCCAGATATTATGCTGGGTATGCTGCATAATAATAATATTAACACACATAGCACTTGCCACCTGCAAATGACTATTCCAAGCATTTTATGTATATCAATTCACTTAATCACTACCCCAAACTGATGGAGTAGGTAGTGTTATTATCTCCATCTTACAAATGAGGAAACCAAGCCACAGAGACATTGAGTAACTAACTCACTTAAGGTCCCACAGCTACTAATGGCACACCTGGACATTTATCAGAAGCTTTCCCTTTTTGATTGCACTGGGTCTTCATTGCAGAGTGTGAGCTTTTTGTGGGCTCTCTAATTGCAGCATGCAGGCTTAGTTGCCCGCCCCCCGACCCCGGCACTTGGAATCTTAGTTCTCGGACCAGGGATTGAATCCACCCCTACACTGGAAGGCAGATACTTAACTTGGTGGCAGTGAACCACCAGGGAAGTCTCCAAAGCTTTTCAGTTAATGTTTAAGTATGATCATGTATGGATGTCCACTTTTGATTCTCATCGTAACTCTATAATAGCTTATAGGTTAGTGTGATCCCACCTTATGGGTAAGAAAAGTGAAGCTTAGAGAGCTTAAATATGTTCAAGTCACATAGCAATCAGTGGGATTCATGCCAGGCCTATCTGACTCCATGACATTTTGATACAGAGAGACCTTGTAAGAGGAAGGAGGCCACTGCAGAACCACAAGGATCGGGGATGTGCAAACTGGGTCTGCTGGAGGTTGCACAAGCACAGCAAAGGAGCCAGACTTTGAATTATTTACCTGCCCTTTTGCTACTTTCAAGCTGCACTAATTAGCGACATGGGTGAGCTGATTTAAATCTCAGAGTGGCAGGCCTTTTAGAAAGGTGAACCCAGTAGAGCTGAAAAAATGACTCTAAACGCAGCCAGGTCACCAAATGGAAAAATCTCAAAGCATTTCTCACTCTCTTTCTAAACCATCTTGGAGTTTTTCTTCTCTCTTCTTTCCACTGGGATTTTTCCAGCCCAGCTTCAAACTATTCTTCAGCTCAAGATTGTTCCGATTCTAGAATCCCAGAACTGGAAGGAACCTTAGGATGACCTAATGTCCCTTGTTAAGGCTAATTAAAGCAACTTCTACCTCTCATTGTATGTTTAAACCTTTTCCCCTTGACCTGGGGAAGAAGACTTGCCCCTTATTAATGGGGCTCAGTGACTGACTAGCGGTGGAGCTATTTCAGGGACTTACCTAGAAGCATATGATGGAGGCCGATGCTGGCACTGTCTTCTCAAAACGGCTTTGCCTGCCAATCTCCTAATACCCCCAGCAGCCAGGTCCTCACTGGGAAAGGCAGGGGACCTACTCTGCCTTTTTCTAAACAGAAGGAGCCCTTAGAAGGGTCACTAGGAATATAGAAAGAAATAGGATCCACTGAGAAACTCACCTACATGTAATGATAACACTGTGAGACTGTCGTAACAGATGTCTGTAAGGAGTTTTATGTGAGGTCTCCAACCATAAACTACCAGGACCTGCAGGTGTCCACAAGCTTCACTAAGGAAGAGACCCACAGAAGAATCTGCGGCCCAGAGAAACTGCAGGCCTAGAGGCAGCAGAGTTTATCAACTGAAGGCAGGCATCACTGACTTCCCAATTTGACTTTCCCCTTTCCAGAGTGGGACCATGACAAGTGACACACCTTGGCATTCCCAGACTTTACTTCATTGTACAGCTGTCTGACTGGGTGACTCCCCATACTAAAGTGGGAATGAATGATGACTATAAAATTGAGTTCATAAAATGAATGACTATATATCTAAGTTATACTTTACACAGATTCTTTATCATCATTATTGTTATCTTGACCATCAAGCACTAACTGATTACCTAGCTCCATTTAGGTCAAATGAGTGAGGATGAGGTTTGTCCAGTGGGGTGGAGGCTTATGCCGAGCTCAGCATCTGTGGCTCCCATCCCCACTGGGGCCAAGTTCCCAGCTGTGGCATTGCTGAGGTCCTAACCGCCCCCACCCCCCGGGGCAGGGGAAGATTTGACTGTGGCAACCACGGGCATATCACCATATCAGTAATCTTAGTCCCACACCAGTTGTTTCTTGGAGAAGCTAACAGTTTACCTTAAATGCCTGTTAAGTGTCAGGCGCTCTTTAGAGTGCTGTATATAACTTGGGCTTCCCTGTTGGTTCAAACAGTAAAGAATCTGCCTGCAAAGTGGGAGACCAGGGTTTGGATCCCTGATCAGGAAGATCCCCTGGAGAAGGGAACAGCTACCCACTCCAGGATTCTTGCCTGGAGAATTCCATGGACAGAGGAGCCTGGCTACAGTCCTTGGGGTTCCAAAGAGTCAGACAGGACTGAGGGACTAACATACAAAGGTACAAAAAGTAGATGCCAGACCTTTCTGGGGTGGAAAGAAAACAGTTTACAGCAGAGATGAAAGTGACGAGGCACCCATCACAGATGACTGGGTACTTAAAATACAATTTACTGACTTTTGTTCACATTGTGGGTAATTCACATTCCTTTGCTCAGCCAAGGTAGATGGCTGAATCCTTGTTTCCAAGTCTCTCAACTGGGTGAAATATAAAGTCAGGGAGAAAAGAGAAAACCTAAAGTAGGTCCTTGTCACCTGAGATCAATGCTGTGATCAGGTTCTGATAAGTACATGATGATGCTAAATGTTCAGTGGAGATTTTCCTTCTCCTTTCAGGTTTTGACTTTTATAACATCTGCCACCCTCTTTATTAGAGAAAACAGAGTGGATAGAGTGTGAGGATGTTCCAGTTGGATGAGCTGCTACACGAACGTTCCAAACGCTAATTCCTCCACCAAAAGCATCCCAATAATTTCATTCCTCCTGACCAAACCGGATAACGCAGGGGTAAGAACATAAAGAGAAGCAGTGCTTTTAAACATAGGTCTGGGCCCTGCTGGTCCAGTGGCTAAAACTCCGCACTCCCAAGGCAGTGGGGGTGAGGTTCAGTCCCTGATCAGGGAACATTAATAAATCCTGAATGTCATAATGAAAGATCCTGAGCGCTGCAGTGAAGATCCCAATACAGCCAAATAAATAAATATTTTAAAAAATAAATAAAATAGGTCAGGTTTCCCTGGTAGCTCAGGGTAAAGAATCTGCCTGCCAATGCAGGAGACTCAGGTTCGATTCCTGGTCCGGGAAGATCCCACATGCCAAGGGGCAACTAAGCCCATGTACCACAACTATTGAACCTAGATCCTGGGAGCCACGACTACTGAGTGCATGCACCCTAGAGACTGGACTCCCCAACCAGAGAAGCTGCCACGGAAAGCCCATGTACCGCATCTAGAGAGTAGCCCTTGCTTGCTGCAACTAGAGAAAGCCTGCAGGGGAATGAGGACCCAGTACTACCAAATAAATAAATAAAATTATATTAAAAAATAGATCTGACTTAGTAGCCTTTAAATAATCAAGTATTATGATATGAGAGCTCCATCTCCACTGAGAGGAAAACTTGGCCAAAGGGCCTCAGTGGACTTGACTAAAGGGATTTGGTCTTCCTAAGTAAGAACTCCCACAAGGTAAGAAAGCCGGACAAGAGAACTTCCTTCTTCACAGCGGGATGGATTCTTATTGGACTGAGATGGTTGCTGAAGTTCAGCCTACATTGACATAAAGGAAAAGAGTATATCCTCGCTATTCCAAGAGTGGTCCACAGACCAGCAGCGTCAGCCTCACCTGGGAGATTGTTAAGGATACAGGACACCAAGGCCCCACTTTCCACCTACTGAGTAAGGATCTCCCCTTTGACAAAATTTCCAGATGAAACTCTCAAACCTAAGAGGCTGAGAAGCACTGGACTGAATGACCTTTGCAGGTTCCTCATAGTCAGGGGGAGAAGGCAATGGCACCCCACTCCAGTGCTCTTGCCTGGGAAGTCCCATGGATGGAGGAGCCTGGTAGGCTGCCATCCATGGGGTTGCAAAGAGTTGGACACGACTGAGCGACTTCACTTTCACTTTTCAGTTTCATGCACTGGAGAGGGAAATGGCAACCCACTCCGGTATTCTTGCCTGGAGAATTCCAGGGACGGGAGCCTGGTGGGCTGCCATTCATGGGGTCGCACAGAGTCAGACACATGACTGACGTGACTTAGCAGCAGCAGCACGGCAGCATAGTCAGGGAGTTGGTAGGCCACCCATGTCAAAAAGCAATGTGTCCCTCTGTGCGGGGTACCAGGCTGCTAAGGAAGCCTGAGGCATGCTGTTGTCCCCGTCCCAAGCCACAGCTCTCTGCTCATCTGCTTTTAGAGGACATGTTTCTCCTCATAGGGCCCACAGCTGCAGTCTCTCTGAACACACACCAGACTCCCTGTGGCAAATTCCTGGGAGACCACATAGCTTGGGAGCCCAGTGGGTGTTCAAGAGAACTGCAGGTGCAATACACTTGACACCTGAAGTGTGCCTCCCTCGGGCCGCTCACAGACACCCAAAGCGAGGACCAGGCAGGCAGTCCAGTGGTGTGTGCAGACTCTAGCTCTCCCCTCAGTGTGAGGACTATGGCATGGACTACCATTCACTCACTGGGCCCCACAGACAGTGGGCAACGGTCAACATCCCATCTGCCGAAGAGTCACAAGGCGACTCACATACTTAAAGCTTTGTAAAAGTCATTATTGCACAAAAGTGAAAGTCGCTCAGTCGTGTCCGACTCTTTGCAACCCCATGAACTATATAGTCCACGGAATTCTCCAGACCAGAATACTGGAATGGGTAGTCTTTCCTTTCTCCAGGGGATCTTCCCAACCCAGGGATCGAACCCAGGTCTCTCACATTGCAGGCGGATTCTTTACCAAATGAGCTATTAGGGAAGCCAAACAAACTGCCCTTTCTGAGGCCCGAACTCAGGACCTTCAGATTATGAGACTGACACACTGCCTATTGCGCTAAGAATTATTCATAAATATCAATGAGACAAAGAACATCCAAAGGTCACATGGAGAGTGAGAGAGTCTCAAGATATGGGCAACAGCCCTCTGACTAAGGGGATCTAGCTCACAGCCATACACACGTGTCTACCCAGCTGCTGGTATCAACTACTAATTTGGTCTTTGGGGGCTGCTCTAGCAAAATACTATAGATTGGGTGATTTAAGAGAGGGCAATGGCAACCCACTCCAGTACTCTTGCCGTAAAATTCTATGGATGGAGGAGCCTGGTAGCTGCAGTCCATGGGGTTGCTAAGAGCCTGACATGACTGAGCAACTTCACTTTCACTTTTCACTTTCATGCGTTAGAGAAGGAAATGGCAACCCATTCCAGGGTTCTTGCCTGGAGAATCCCAGAGACAGGGGAGCCTGGTGGGCTGCCGTCTGTGGGGTCGCAGAGTCGGACATGACTGAAGTAACTTAGCAGCAGTAGCAGTCTCTCAAAGTTCTGGATGGAGGAAAGTTCAAGATCAAGGTGTAGGTATATCCAGTTCTCGGTGAGTCTTCCTAGCTTATAAACAGCCTGCTGCCTTCTCACTGTGTCTGCACATGATGTGCAGGGCTAGGAAAGAGAGAAGCCAAAGAAAGCACTCTGGCATCTCTTTACTCTTCTTTTAAGAGTGATAATTCCATTATGGAAGCCCCATCCTCATGACCTCCTCTACATCTAATTATCTCCCCAAGGGCCCACCTTCAAATACTATCACACCAGGGATCAGACCTCAAGAGATGAATTCTGTGGGGACACAATATAACTATCAAGGTAATTGACTTCAGAGAGACCATTCTCTGATCCATATTTTTCTTGATAAATCCTACATTTGTGGCTAATGCTAGCATTTTTTACTAAGGCTACAGTAATTAAAGCAATGGAAATTTAAAAATTATACATCTTCATAACAGCCAGTTGTGCTACAGAAAAGCAGTTCACCCGTGTCGAGGGTCTCTCCACTCCTCCATTCTTGTTGGACTGTTGTCCTCAAAGATGGGTGGTGCTGAATATTCGAAAGTAAGGAGATGAGAGGCTTAAGAATTAGAATGTTTTGGGTTAAAAAGTGATTCTATGATTCCACACCTATGACCCATCTAAACTTTAATTTCCCCACCTATGGAATGAGTGAGTCATAATGACTTCTACTGTCATATATCATTCTATAGTTGTGTGAAGGTTAAATGAAATATACGTAAAACACTCTGCCACAGAGGAGACATTGACTACAGGGGTGTATTAATATTACTGCAGTTGATCTTACTGGACATGATACTTATATCTTTCTGGCTCATATGCACTTTCTTCTCAGCCTGAGACCTCCAAGAAGCAGGAATCAAATTTCCCGTAATTGACTCCTTCTCATGTTCTTGAGATTATCTAAGCTCTCCTGCTTCCTGTAGCTCATGAAGCAGCTCATGGAGGGCTCTGTTCTTGGGGAACAGAAGAACTACTGTGGCCACTTGCCTGACTCCTGACCAAAGAATTCCTGAGTTCTTGAGCTCCCAATAAAACTTGCAGCACAAGTTAGACCTTGTTTGGTAGGAGGCCAGGAGTTCTCCTGACTCTCCAGCCAGCATTGCCCCACCTTGGTATGCACTGATCTTTATCCATACCTCGTTGCCTTGCCTGCTTACCCTTAACATAACTCTTTAGGCATGAGCACTGGTTTTCAATGGTGAGCTTCTCCTCAGTTTCTCTCTCATGACTGCCAGGATTCCCTGGGGTCAGCTATCTGAGCAGGCACCCTGGATCATATTCAGTACTTCCTAGGTAGGTCACCTGTACTTTCCCAGAGTAGAAGGAGGCCTCATTTCTACCTGTCCATGTGGTCCTAACTACGCCAAGTGACATCAAAGTCTGTGGTCATTCATCCATGGAAAACCCACAGCCCCAGAGTTCATTCCAATTCTTTTCTCCAGCGCTCCTGAACCACATGAATGACTTGGTTTCCCAGGTGAAGGCTCTGGGCCCTACTTGACCCCCAATGCCCACTCCTAATCAATCATCCAGTTACCTCTTCTAGGAAGCTTTCTGCCTTCTCTCTCAAGCCAAGCTGGATTTAGGGCCTCTCTGCCAAGCTCACCTCCACCCTTTCCCACTGTGTTGGAATGAACTGTGTCTCCGCCTCCCCACTAAACCACGTTCCAGGAGGGCTGGGGCCATGTGTTGTTCATCTCTGCATACCCAGCACTTAGCACTGTGTGTAATACATTGTAAGCATGCAGTCAATATTGAAGAAAGAAAGAAAGAGGAAAGAAAGAAGGGAACGAGGAAGGAAGAAAGAAAAATAAAGAAGAACAGCTATAGGCAGAAGGAAATAATGAGAACAGACTAAATCTAATTCTGTAAAAGTCTTCCCAGTGGCCCTGAGCAGTGAAGCTAAAACCCATCCTCCCCTCTGTTTAATCTTCCAACTTCTCTCTCCCTGTTATTAATGTAAAAATAGAATGAGTTTATATAGACTCATTAAAATCATTGGCTAAATAATGATGATAGTTCCTGGAGCCTGGGCCATCAGCAAGCTCCATAAAATACTTTCTACTGACAGGAGGGCATAAAACCATCATCAGACAGGAACACTGAACTTTTTCCTGGTCACAGATACACCGTCCAATCAAAGGTCAAGGTCAGTCACTTTTGGTGTACAGAGCCCTCTACAGCTGACAAACATTTCCACACACATCCAAGGAGCTGGGACCGGACAGCTCATAGGGATTCCCTGTGGGTCATGATCACCTTATAGGTGTCTCCACCAATGGTAAGGAGCAGGGGCCCAGAAAAGTAAACACAAAAAACCAAAACAGCCAGATAACCCAGAAAGCATCCACGTGTGTACACACAGACACACACACTCAACAGTTTAACTTTCCTAACAATGTTTTGCTCAGATTAATAATTAAATGGCCTATGTACTTTGACTGGAAGCCAACTTCTCAGCAAAGAGAGGTGATGGAGAACCATATCCACGAGGTGAGGCTGGAATGGAAATTAGCCAACCCACCATGCAGATAACCTAGTCTCCTACCTTCATCCCCTGTATCTTCTCTGCCTTTGTTCAGCTCAGCATTTTACAGAGGGATTAGGTATAAAGATCCCCTGGAGGAGGGCGTGGCGACCCACTCCAGTATTCTTGCCTGGAGAAGCCCATGGACAGAGGAGCCCGGTGGGCTACAGTCCATGGGGTCTCACAGAGTCGGACATGACTAAAGAGATTCAGCAAGCACGCATGCATGAGAAAGTTCAGTCTACAAACTTCGGTCTGTTCCAGCCAGTTCAGCTTTGTTCTCTCTACACTGAATGGGAGTAACACTTTGACCCTGAAGCCTGAGCCCAGCTGTGTCAGTTGTGTTTGGAGACAGCTCCTCTTGGCCTCGGGGGCTCATCCACCCATACGTGTCCTTTCCCTTCAGCAGATCCTGCTCTCATAGGTACCCTGACACCGTCCTGACAAAGAGTGCGTACGCCCCAGGATTCCCTTTGTGTCAGGAATTTCCTTCCTGAAGGTGGAAGTCATGTGGCAGTTACTCCCCAGGGTACTGGAGAAATGAATGTGGTGGTAGGGAGAGATAATCTATGATAGACTACTTTCTGAAAATACTGTCAAATGTTTATTGTGTCTCCTGAGAGGAAGAGATGAAAGTTAACAAAGGGTCCAAGGGGAGCCCAGCTAGCGCTCAGGCAAGGGAGGCGGAAGTGGGGAAAGGAGCCTGAGAAGGAAGAAGGTGCAGGCCACAGAGGGGAGTTGTCCTCCCCAAATCCAAGGAGGGCAGCACCTCCGGGACAGCAGAAGGACCCCGTCCCCCAGGGCACCTACAGGTCCAAGAAGCAGGTGCAGGGCCAGGCCGGCCTCCTTCCCAGTCCCCTCCTCTTCTTCCTCCTTCCCTCCCCGCCTGCTTTCCTTCCGTTGGTTTCTGTTGGTTCTGTTGGTTTCCTTCTGTTGGTTGACTGTCTGTGTGTCGGTCCCGAGTGGGCGGTGGGAATATGAAGACAATAAAAGAGTTCCTAACCTCAAGTTATCAAGCTGTAAAACCAGTAGTGAACGTGTTCCACAGAGCAAACAACGCAGGTATGTCGCAGGGCCTGGGTGAGGAAAGGGGCCAGACCCAGGGGACCTCAGTGGGAACCGTGGCCGTTTTCACCTGCAGCCTTTCAGGAGCAAGGTTGTTCTCGGTGTTTCTCCACTGCTCCAAATATAAAAGAACAAAGAGACTAGATAACTAAATTCAATGTCAGTCTCTGGATTGGATTTTGTTTGGAAAACATTAAAAATCTATTAGAACTTTGGCAATGCCAAAGAATCTCAAACTACTGCACAATTGCACTCATCTCACATGCTTGTAAAGTAATGCTCAAAATTCTCCAGACCAGGCTTCAGCAATAGGTGAACCATGAACTTCCAGATGTTCAAGCTGGTTTTAGAAAAGACAGAGGAACCAGAGATCAAATTGCCAACATCCGCTGGATCATCGAAAAAGCAAGAGAGTTCCAGAAAAACATCTACTTCTGTTTTATTGACTATGTCAAAGCCTTTGTGTGGATCACAACAAACTATGGAAAATTCTGAAAGAGGTGGGAATACCAGACCACCTGACTTGCCTCTTGAGAAACCTATATGCAGGTCAGGAAGCAACAGTTAGAACTGGACATGGGACAACAGACTGGTTCCAAATAGGAAAAGGAGTACGTCAAGGCTGTATATTGTCACCCTGCTTATTTAACTTATATACAGAGTACATCCTGAGAAACGTTGGACTGGAGGAAGCACAAGCTGGAATCAAGATTGCCAGGAGAAATATCAATAACCTCAGATATGCAGATGACACCACCCTTATGGCAGAAAGTGAAGAAGAACTAAAAAGCCTCTTGATGAAAGTGAAAGAGGACAGTGAAAAAGTTGGCTTAAAGCTCAACATTCAGAAAACTAAGATCATGGCATCTGGTCCCATCACTTCATGGCAAATAGATGGGGAAACAGTGTCAGACTTTATTTTTTTTGGCTCCAAAATCACTGCAGATGGTGACTGCAGCCATGAAATTAAAAGATGCTTACTCCTTGGAAGGAAAGTTATGACCAACCTAGATCGCATATTCAAAAGCAGAGACATTACTTTGCCAACAAAGGTCCGTCTAGTTAAGGCTATAATTTTTCCAGTGGTCATGTATGGATGTGAGAGTTGGACTGTGAAGAAGGCTGAGCATCGAAGAATGGATGCTTTTGAACTGTGGTGTTGGAGAAGACTCTTGAGAGTTCCTTGGACTGCAAGGAGATCCAACCAGTCCATCCTAAAGGAGATCAGTCCTGGGTGTTCTTTGGAAGGACTATGCTAAAGCTGAAACTACAGTACTTTGGCCACCTTATACAAAGAGTTGACTCATTGGAAAAGACCCTGACGCTGGGAGGGATTGGGGGCAGGAGGAGAAGGGGACGACAGAGGATGAGATGGCTGGATGGCATCATTGAGTCTGAGTGAACTCCGGAAGTTGGTGATGGACAGGGAGACCTGGCGTGCTGCAATTTATGGGGTCACAAAGAGTGGGACACGACTGCGTGGCTCAACTGATTAGAACTTTCCTAAAGGCCCATTGTTTAATATTCAGAGCTTCCACTGAAGGGAGAACAGATCTGATCCCTGGTCAGGGCACTAAAGATCCTGCATACCACATAGCCATTAATAAATAATAAAGGTTAAACTCTGCAAGGCCTTGAGAAAAAAATTTTTTTAATCTATTGGAAGGCTTAATGGGGGACATTTTGAAACTCTTTATACAGATTGAAAGTGAAAGTCACTCAGTCGCGTCTAACTCTGTGCGACCCCATGGAGTATAGAGTCCATGGAATTCTCCAGGCCAGAATACTGGAGTGGGTAGCCTTTCCCTTCTCCAGGGGGGACCTTCCCAATCCAGGGGTCGAACCTAGGTCTCCCACATTGCAGGCGGATTCTTTACCAGCCGAGCCACAAGGGAAGCCCCTTTATATAGATTAGGAATTAGGTAATTTGAGTAATCATTATAAATGTTCTTAAATGTAATAAAGATTATTGTGAATATGTAGGGAAATGTCCTCGTTGCTCAAGAGGTGTGTGTTTAGGTGTTTAGGGTCACGTCTATATTTTGCTTTGAAATGGTTCAGAAAAAAAAAAAAAAAATATATATATATATATATATACAGCAAAATGTAAGCAATTGTAGAATCAAGGAGAGGGACTCCAGTGTCAATTGTACTATTCCTTCAGCTTTTCTACCCGTTTGAAACTTTTCCTAATACAATCAGTTGAAAACATTCTCTCCTCTTGCTAGCTGTTACACTAAGTTCCCAGTAGAATAAGGCCATTTACGGAGCAGTCAACAACCAGTAATCATAGCTGAGACTTGCCAGGTGCCAGGAAATTCTGAGCCAGCACGCTTTCTCTCCTTTAGTCCTCAAAACAGCCCTGCATCAGTGCGGGCTTTCCTTCACAGAGAGGGGAAACTGAGGCTCGGCCAGGGGAAGCCCTCAGCCCACCTCCCACCACTGGTAACCCTCAGGACCAGATCCCAGCCTGGCTTTGATCTGGTTCTAGGCCACAAGCTCTTAGCCACAATCCCCAGGAAACATTTTGAAATACAACATTTAGTTGAAGAGAGGGTGACAGAAATCATTTCCAAGAAGGTCAATCTGTCAGCCTGCGAGCCCAAACAAGAGCTTGTCCCGCTTTAATAAGGAGAAGAAAGGCCTCCAGGGGCTGCAGGGGAGGAGAGGCCACCAGTGAGCGGGGAAGGGCGGAGAAGGAGGAAGCTGGGAAGGAAACGTGGCCTTACCTTGTATACCGACAACGACTTGGGGACAAATTGAAGCTGTAAGGCAGGTATTTCTCTTTGGAGCAGCAAAGTAGTTTCTGTTTAGTAGAGAATTTGCCACAATCCACACTGCTCCACATCACTAATGAAAGCTGGGGCAAAAATCACAGCTGAGACCTATCATGGTGTCTTCTTCCCACAGGCCTTCTTAATCCAGGTCTCATTATGCCTAGTGAAATTCCTATTCACTGACCCATCATTCAGGACACGCAATATGATTTATGAGAGTGGGGCTGGGCTGCCATTCCCCACCCTGTAACCCCTGGTGACCCAGGCCAGAGCGCACTAAGGGCAGGGTGTGCCTGGCCAATGGCCTCTATAGGAATTTCAACCCCGACCTCAACTTATTCGCCCTCTGCTCCTGTCTCGTGACTAACCAGCCCATGCACATGGCAAAGCCAGCCTGGCAGACCTACCGTGTAATAAACCAGGGTCAAGTTCTATTTTGCTCTTGGTGTATGAAATGTAAGAGCTGGGGAAATCATGTAAAAAGTCAGGAGGATGTAAACACTCCAAACACCAGTCTCCAGGGAGTTGGCATTAGAACAAAAGTCGCTTCCTTCAGTGCCCTTTTCTTATAGCCCAGCTTTTCCTGTGAAGGCAGAACTACTTTATAAAACCTCCATCTAGTGGGGTGTGCTGAGTAAAGGGATCAACCACTTGTGCAGGGAGGCAAGGGTTGCCTTGTGCAGAATCTAGGGACCGCCCTGGCAAGTTTGTTTGTTTTTTAAAGAAGCACAATCATGCCAGCTGATCTCAGTAGATATTTCTAGAAAATTCACACCATTGTGACAGTTACAGATCCTTCTTCAGCCAAAGACCAGGGGCAACAGACTCTCAAGGAGCCTTCAGAAATCAAAATGTTGAAGTCAACTCTCATGATTCCTGAGAAGCAGGAATTTCAACCCAGTGGGAAAGGAAACCATCACCCAAACTTCAGAAAGCTACAGAAATGACAGCTCTTTTAAAAATCCCCAAGTGAAACATGCACCAGGGAGGGAAGCGGCAATGGGAGAACATTTGTCAAAATAAACAGCTTTCACAGGGCATTTCCCCCTCAAATAGTACTCCTGTCCTTAATCCGTCTTGAACACCCCATGGCTGTAAGCATCTGATTAGCTGCTGCACAACCCTCACCTGCTCATCGCCAGAACTGGTCCCCTTCCTCCGGCTTCTCTGAGCCCCAGGACTTCCTCCTCCCAATGACCTTTGCAAATGTAAGCATGAAGCCACCCTCTCCTGCTTAAAATTTGTGGCTGGCTCCCCACACCTTACACGAGAAACATGCACATTTACCTGACACCTAGGATGTCAAGACTCCTTCAGCCTCCTTTCCCCTGGTATGATGGGATAGGGGTGTGCTCACAAGCAACCTTTGTCCCGGTCACACAGATTTCTCTGAATTCTCGCCCTGTTTCCAATCTGTGGCTCCTCACAATACCTTCTCACTAGCTGTTCCCCTCCTAAGATGCTCTTCTTCCTTCCTCTGGGTCCACAGACGAAACTGAGTCTTTAAGACTCAGCTCATATCCTCAATGGAGCTCATCCAGAAACTCTCTCTTCCCTCTACATACCAGAGACCCCACACACACACACACACCATACACACACACACACACCCCAAAAAACTCTCTCTTCCCTCTACATACCAGAGACCACACACACACACACACACACACACACCCATGCTCCCAGCTTACCTCCCTGGCCGTTCAACCATCACACCTCTTCCCAGGGCCGTGCCCTGGCCTCTGTTCACATACCTGCTGCCTACATGGGCTGGGAGCACTAACGTCAGGACAGAGCCCACCCAGCACTCATCTTTACGCTCCTGGCTTTTATCACAGTGCCTGGCACCCAGTAGGTCTTTCATAATGTGGAAGGAATCTAGATTCTCCCAGCCAGCCAGTGTGCTAAGTGCGTTAGTCGGTCAGTCGTGTCCGACTCTGCGACCCCATGGACTGTAGCCCACCAGGTTCCCCTGTCCGTGGGATTCTCCGGGCAAGAATACTAGAGTGGGTTGCCATGCCCTTCTCCAAGGGATCTTCCTGACCCAAGATCGAACCCGGGTCTCCTGCATTGCAGGCAGATTCTTTCCAGAGAGGCCAGGGCTCGAATTCTACCCTGTCCATGTCTTCCCAGACACCCGACAGGCAAGATTTCTGCCACTGGGAAACTCTGTATCCTATATGGTCTATAAATTGTTACTTCTCTCTTCCTGAATATTTTGCTACTATTCACCAGACAGGACAGGCAAGATTTCTGCCACCGCATTACTCTGTATTCTATATGGTCTGTAAATTGTTACTTCTCTCTTCCTGAATATTTTGCTACTATTTTCTAGAATTTAAAAAGTTTCTTCTGCTCAACTAGAATAAGCTTTAGGGAAGTCGCACTGTTTACTCCTTCCCTTCCCCAACCAGCCTCCGGTTTTGTTTAGGAGATACTGTTGATTGCTTTGTTGGCTTGTCCTTTAAGACATCAACATCAATTGTTTTCAAATCTTTTAGTTTACAAAGTTTAGCCTAAAGACTGACTCTGTTCTCCATTCAGAATCCGAGGGTTTCTGCAGATGAAGGCTGTGAATTTGGAAGCTGCAGGAAAGTGAAGGGCTAGTAGCGGGGAAAGGCCCTGGCCCCAGGCCCTGGCACTGTCCCCTCTGTCTGTCTTGCCGCCTGGCCTCCTGAAGGCTGGGCGCTGTTCTCCCTTCCCAGGGTCAAAGTGTTCTGAGGTGACCTTAGATTTACACACTGAAGTCCCCCTCTGACTTTCTTAGGGTTACCCTTGTGGGGCTTGGTTCTCTGCTGTTTTCTGATATCTGATAATACTTCACGGTCAGGCCCTGCAATTCTCTAAGTTACTTTGTTTCTGTGGCCCTAAGGGAGGAAATTCAGAGCCACTGCTTCTTTGTGACTTTGGAGAAACTTTTTTCAGCCTCACCATTTCAGAAATTCTAAAATGCAGATCTGGCGGAGGAGGACGATATGCAGAAAATCTCATCCTTGGCTCCCACCTGCCACTTTTTATCACCAGCTACTGAAGAGTCCAGCTGCCCCGAGGCCTCGAGCCAGGATGGTGGTGAACGAGACAGTGTCACTAGGTGCTCTAGAACAGCCTTAGAATGGTCCCAAGGAAATCAGCTGGCCTCTCGACGCACCACTCACCCTCTGCCTCTATGACCTGACCTTACCCTCCCATGTCACCCTGCCACAAACTCCCCTCAAAGGCAGAGGGCCAAGAATTTGTTAGTTGAAGGGGAGGAGCCTTCCCCCAGCGGGCTTCCACAGCCCCTCCTGCCTGTATCCTTCGGATGCTGGGCTTGACTGTTGGTAGGACAGAGATTCAGATCTACGCAGCTGCTCACAGGCAGGGATGGCCAGGAGTTAAGGACAGGAGGGCAAGGGTGGGGACTAATTAATGGAAAGATGAACACACATGCGTTCAGGTCACCCTGGAAAGGCTGGTGTGACATAGTTGTTGTTAATCAAGGTGGACTCCATCTAGCCCAAGTCCCTTGGAGCCTCTCCAAGGGGGTCAGCCAGGCAGCTGATAGCACCTCAGGGTTTCAACAGCAGTTATTAGGATGTCTATGTTCAGGGCAGGAAGTAATGTTGAATCTTAGAGGGGAGATGATGAAATATCAGGCAGGGGCTGGGTCAAAATAGAACTTTACAAAGAGGATTGATAACAGGGAATCAGGATACTGAAATCAAACCAAGTTACTAGCTGCAGAGCTTGGTGGGAAACAGGCCAGGGCGTTTCCTCTTCCTCCTACCAGCCATCAGGCCTGGTCCCACACACGGGCAGGGCTGACTTTGCAGCAAAGTTCTCTCTTTGCTAGACAATCAGCCCCAGAAAGACAAGGACCACGCCTGGATCACTCTCTACTTGATAAGTGTCTGCCACATAGCAGATGCTCAGTAAACACCTGCGGAGTGAATGACCACTGTGTAAGTTGCTGGAGAGCAGGATAAACACGCCAGGCACAGCCTCCTTCCACTAGAAGAGCAGAGTTGGTCTTCATCCTGTTAACCACGTTACCAGCGATCTGTGTGGGCCCTTCCAGTTCTAGCCTCTGGATTTAACAAACACATATAGTGCTTGCCATGTGCCAGCAAATTCTAACGAATTTAACCTTTAAACAGCCTTATAAGGCAGGTACTTTTATTAGCTCCATATTATAGATGAGGAAATAAGCACAGACAGTTCAAGTGACTTGACCCAGGAAGTGATAGGGCCTGCACTCGAAGCCTGGCGTTCTGGCTGTAGGGCCTGTGCTCACTCAGACTAGTGTAAAGGTTAGGGGAGCCAGAACCAGCATTGTTTGTGATCTGAGAACCATCTCATGCCCGTCGCTGTGATGCTCCTTAAAGCCGTTCACCACCCTGAGGTACTGGTAGTTACCACCCAACATGGAACCAGTTCCCGCTGTGTTTTCATGTCTCTGAAATCCAAGAGAGAGACAGACTGAGAAAGCTTGGTCTTGTAGAACAACTCCTGGGGCCTCTTAACTCTGCCGCTGGTGCAAGGATCAGCTTAATGGAGGGGCATGCAAATTGTGCTGGCACTTAGGTCCCTGTGCTCAGAAGGGCCCTGCATTTTGTTCTAATGCTCTTTGTTGTCATCTTCTAAAAGTTGATTTTGGGAGAATATCGTTCCTTTATAATGTGTTGCTGCTGCTGCTGCTGCTGCTGCTGCTAAGTCACTTCAGTCGTGTCAGACTCTGTGTGACCCTATGGACAGCAGCCCATCAGGCTCCTCTACCCACAGGCAAGAATACTGGAGTGGGTTGCCCTTCCTTCTCCGTTATAATGTGTTAGTTTCTACTATACAGCAAAACGAATCAGCCGTACGTGTACACGTACACACACATCCCTTCCCTTCTGGGCTTCCTCCCATTCAGGTCACCACAGTGCATGAAGCAGAGTTCTCTGTGCCATACAGTATGTTCTCATTAGTTATCTATCTTTATAGAATCTTGAAATTCCTAATAATTTTTTAACCAGGGCTCTGGGATTTTTTTTTTTTTTTCTGCACTGGGCCTCTGCAAATTGTGTAACTGGTCCTGCCTGAGCTTGTATACTGTCTATCAGTTCATCCAGATTTCCTTTCTCTCACCATCCCTCTCGTTTGTAGGAATCAGACTCTTACAGTTTGGTAAATTTTTGTCATTCTCCAGTGCTAGGAGATTATGTAGGTCAATTCTAGTTTTAAGAGTCTCTTATTTGAACGTTTGCCCTGAAGCCCATTAGGATTTTTTTTTTTTTTTTCTGTAAGATCTGAGGACTCTGATACTCACTCCATCCACCTGTCCTCTTCCCGTATTGAAATCTAACCTCTCAACTCCCTGCTCATTCGGGGATAGATCAAGCCTGTGAGGCTGAGGTGGTTGGCAGCCAAGAGAAGCCCCAATTAGGGAGAGAGGGAGAGAGATGAAATAAGTATGGCAAAATATTGATGCTTGTTGAACTTAATGTGGGGTTTCTTGTACTCTTTTCTTTGTGTATGTTTGGAGGTTTTCATAATAGATAACACAAAAGATGGGACAAACAAGAGTGGGAGACACAGAGCATTAGAACAACAAGGTTCCAGAAGAGTGGAAGCAGATGTTTACACTGTCCACAGTGTTAAAAGATAACTGAGACGTAATAAACATTTAAAAAGTTTATTTGAGCAAAAACCAATTCCCAACTGGGTGGCACCAAACGAAGTGATTAGGAGCACTCTACTCTGCAAGAGGAGTCAGGGGAAGGAATTATATAGAGAAAATGAGGAAGCAGAGAAAGGAAATTATTTGATTGGCTTTGGCTTAAAGCCTCGTTGGCTGCTCGTCATTGGTTCTCCTCAGCGTTTTTATTTCATAATCGTGAGGCATTTACAGGCTTAGATTTTGGTTTGCTTTTATGGTCTGCCACAGAAATAGAGCCACCTCTGCCTAATGACTTCCGTGTTTAATTAATTTAACCGTTGTCTAGATTAAAAGAGGTACAAGAAATGTGTCAACTCTATCCGTGAATCTTGTTTAGATCCTGATTCAAATAAACCCGCTGCAAAAAATGTTTTAAATATTCAGGAAATGTTAAATATGGACTGGACATTAAGTGACATTGAGGAATAATGCTTCATCTTGTTGGGTGTGAAAAAAGGTTTTGTGGTTATGTAAGAAAATGATCTTATTTCCTTTAGAGACGTATACTGACGTGGCTGGGAATGTTAGGACATGGTATCTAGGATTTGCTTTAAAATGCTTTGCAGGGGACTTCCCCGGGGGCTCAGTGGTAAAGAATCCACCTTGCAATGCAGGAGGTACCAGTTCGATCCCTGATCCAGGAAGATCCCACATGCTGCTGGGCGATTAAGCCCATGCACCGTAGCTACTGAAGCTCGTGTGCCCAACAGCCTGCGCTCTGCAATAAGGGAAGCCACCGCAGTGAGAAGCCCACCCACCTCAGCGAAGAGTAGCCCTCGCTCGGCGCAACAAGAGAAAAGCCTGCACAGCAACGAAGATCCAGAACAGCCAAAAGTAAAGTAAACTAAACAAATTTAAATGTTTTGAGGGGAAAATAGAGAGGGAGGGAGATGAAATAAGTATGGCAAAATATTGATGCTTGTTGAACTTAATGTGAGGTTTCTTGTACTTTTTTCTTTGTGTATGTTTGGAGTTTTCATAATAGATAAACACAAAAGAGGGGGCAAACGAGAGCGGGAGACACAGAGCATTAGAACGACAAGGTTTCCAGAAGAGTAGAAGCAGATGTTTACGCTGTTCTCTTTCAACAGCGGGGAGGAGTCTGGTCTCTGAGTGAACTGTTATTTATTTATGTGGATGACACTGGACTTGGCAGTATCCTTTGAAGCAATCTTGAGCTTCTTCAGTGGTCTCGGGAACGGCTCCACTTACTCTCCTGCCTGGCTCCTCGTGTGATCAGCTGCTTATGAGGACACCAGTATAATAAGTGTTCCAGCGGATCAAACTCATAATCTCAATTTATCAGCTTCCTTCCCTAATTTCATCGCATTGAAATCCTGTTTCCTTTCTGGACCTGGTTCCATTGCTGCCTCCTAGATGATGCCTTCAGTAACCACTTGGCACATCCAGATTTCTTCTCCCTAATCTCCCGCAGCAGTTACAGTCCAGCATCTGGTGCTTCCTACTGTTCATGGGTTTCTCGGTATGAAATGCGGGACTGTAATTGTTGGGAAAGATTGAAGGCAGGAGAAGAAGGGGATGACTTCCTGGAAGAAGAAGAAGATGGAGGATGACTTGATGGACCTGAGTGTGAGCAAGCTCCGGAGTTGGTGATGGACAGGGAAGCCTGGTGTGCTGCAGTCCATGGAGTCCCGGAGTCAGACACGACTGAGTGACTGAACTGAACTGATTTGATGTTTAGTTTTCTTTTCGCTCTCAAGTTGTTCTTGAATAATTTTGTACAACCCATTCTTATGTCCCCGACAGACTACAGTTTTCCATGGCCTTCTACGCCCACAGAGTCAGAGTACTCTTAACAGTCTTATTCCATTCTGAGCACAGAATGGCTGAGCATAATGTCAGCCATTCATTCATATGTTTATTCATTTATTCCTCCAAATCTGAGCACCTACAACATGCTGGACATGTTGCTAGATGCTGAGGATTCAGCATCAAACAAGATAGACCCAATCTCTGTCCTAGAGCTCTCTCTCTGAGAGGGAGAGATGACACTAAACACAAAAAGTATACAACATTAGAAAACAACGAATTTTTGCCTAACTAAAAAATTTATGACATTTTCATTCCACTCGTTTGACTTAGTGTGAACAGAATGCTAGATTTCTAATTTAAAAAAATAGATATGCAACAAGCAACAAAGTTTTACTATCTAGCACAAGTAAATATAGTCAATATCTTGTAATAACCTATAATGGAAAATAATCTCAAAAATAATATTTGTGTATATGTATAACTGAATTGCCTTGCTGTGCAACCTGGAACACTGCAATTCAACTATACTTCAATTAAAAATTTATATATTAAGAAAAAAAACTACACAGCAAAGAAATTCGTAACAATGGTTGCGAGTCTGGTAAAAGCAGCGCCCGTGGTCCTCTGAGTGTGCAGAGCGGGAGACTGGATGTGGTCTACAGAGTAGGAAAAGGCTCCTCGCATGATGTCACTTCAGAAAAGGACTCAAAGGAAATGCAATTATCCTGCCAAGGAGGTGGGGAGGAACATTCCAGGCAGAGCAAACAGTAAGGGAAAGATCCTTGGGGAAAGGAGTGTGGCATATCACAAGCAGTCCAGTTTAACTGATACGTAGAGACCAAGATTGAAGCATACCTCTTTAACTGAGATGAAAGCTGGGTTCTTGTTATCATCTCAGGTAGACTTTTGCAGTAATTGCCTCCAGTTTATTCTTGGCGTGTGATTTTGTCCCTCTCCCCCAAAAGCAGCAGTCTGTTTCTCTATTTGATGAATCTGGGCTTCTGTGGAATCTGTACAACCTTCTCTTGTGAGTGTGTGTGTATCAGTAGCTTAGTCGTGTCTGACTCTGCAACCCCATGGACTGTAGTCTGCCAGGTTCCTCTGTCCATGGAGTTCTCCAGGCAAGAATATCCTGGAGTGGGTTGCCATGTCCTCCTCCAGGGGATCTTCCCAACCCAGGGATCAAACCTGGGTCGCCTGCACTGCAGGTGGATTCTTCACTGTCTGAGCCACCAGGGAAGCCTTGGCAAGTGGATGATAGCAAATTTGACACAGTGGAGGCTCTCTCTGGTGGGAACCCTTTGCCACCACGTGACCACGTCCCCTCGGGGATGATAGGTACCAAACAAAGAGGCTCTGACCATACCCACTGTTCTCCTGCAAGTCACTTGAGGCTCCGGATCTACAAGTGAGGCCATCCCAGACCATCCAGTCGCAAACAAACCAGCCCAGATCAGAGGAACCACCCAACCAACCCACAGAATCATGAGCTACAATAAATACTTGTTATTTTAAGTCATGAAGTTCAGGGGTAGTTTGTTACGAAAAGCTAACTGATATATCATCCTTATGTCTTACGTGTATGCACTCATACCAACTGCCCCCTAATTCCAAAGATTTGTTAGGCCCTGGGGATACAATAATGAGTAAAAACTCAAAGATTATCATCTAGTTGGAGAACTGTTCTACCTAGAAAAAATAAGTATCACTGAAGTTCAAAATGATAAATGCTGAGGGAGTTCTACCAATACTTCTACAAGCATTGGCAGAAAGAAGTGATCCCCAAGGCAGAGAAACTTTCTGCAGGGGTGGAAACATCCATTTGGTCTAGAAGGCTGTTCATTTAATCTTATATGACCGGAGAGGAACGGAAGTAGAATCTCCAAGACAGGAGAAGATTGCAAATAACATGTTCAGGAAACTGGTGAGCAGTCTGGTGTGGACAGAAGTTAAAGCCTGTAAAGGAGGTTCAGCTCAGTTCAGTCACTCAGCCGTGTCCAACTCTTTCTGACCCCATGAATCACAGCACACCAGGCCTCCCTGTCCATCACCAGCTCCCGGAGTTCACTCAAACTTACGTCTATCGAATCGGTGATGCCATCCAGTCATCTCATCCTCTGTCGTCCCCATCTCCTCCTGCCCCTAATCCCTCCCAGCATCAGAGTCTCTTCCAATGAGTCAACTCTTCACATGGGGTGGCCAAAGTATTGGAGTTTCAGCTTTAGCATCATTCCTTCCAAAGAACACCCAGGGCTGATCTCCTTAGAATGGACTGGTTGGATCTCCTTGCAGTCCAAGGGACTCTCAAGAGTCTTCTCCAACACCACAGTTCAAAAGCATCAATTCTTCGGCGCTCAGCTTTCTTCACAGTTCAACTCTCACATCCATACATGACCACTGGAAAAACCATAGCCTTGACTAGATGGACCTTTGTTGGCAAAGTAATATCTCTGCTTTTCAATATGCTATCTAGGTTAGTCATAACTTTTCTTCCAAAGAGTAAGTGTCTTTTAATTTCATGGCTGCAATCACCATCTGCAGTGATTTTGGAGCCCCCAAAAGTAAAGTCTGACACTGTTTCCACTGTTTCCCCGTCTATTTCCCATGAAGTGATGAGACCAGATGCCACGATCTTAGTTTTCTGAATGTTGAGCTTTAAGTCAATTTTTTCACTCTCCTCTTTCACTTTCATCAAGAGGCTTTTTAGTTCCTCTTCACTTTCTGCCATAAGAGTGGTGTCATCTGCATATCTGAGGTTATTGATATTTTTCCCGGCAATCTAGATTCCAGCTTGTGCTTCTTCCAGCCCAGTGTTTCTCATTGTGTACTCTGCAGAGATTAATGAGAGATAAAGTTGGAATCAAGAAGTCAAGTTATGAAGCACTAGGGACCTGGGGTTAGAGCTGATAGATTTAACGAATAAAAATTCAAGGTGTCCAGCATTATTTGGGACAAATACTAAAATCTTATTTGTTGATTGTCTGAAGTTCAAATTTAACTGAAGTTCTGTTTTTCTCTCTGGCAACTGTAGCTGGGGTGGCCAAGTTCAAATGCCTACAGAAAGCTAGAATATGAAATGAATGAGGAATATGAGCAGGGTATCAGGCGACAGAGTGTGATGGGGACTGTGGCAAAACAAGAGAACACTTGCTCCAGTTAGGGGAGCAGCCCAACTTTGCTCTTGCCAATTATTGCCAGTGTTTCCAACTCTTCTAACATTTCAAGGGAAGTTGGAACTTTGGACTTTATGTGAAATCTCCTATTTAATATAAATGAACATTTCAATCTTTTAATGGAAGTATAGTTGATTCATAATGTTGTACTAGTTCCTGACATATAGCAAAGTGATTGATATATAAATATATGTATATTCTTTCCCATGGTTTATTATAAGAGATTGAATGTAGTTCCCTGTGCTATACAATAAGTCCTTGTTGTTTATCTACTTTATATGTAGTAGCTTACATCTGCCAATCCAAAACTCCTAATTTATCCCACCCCTACTTCCCTGATAGCTCAGTTGGTAAAGAATCTGCCTGCAATGCAGGAGACCCAGGTTCGATTCCTGGGTTGGGAAGATCGGCTGGAGAAGGGATAGGCTACCCATTCCAGTATTCTTGGGCTTCCCTTATGGCTCAGATGGTAAAGATTCTGCCTGCAATGAGGGAGACCTAGGTTCAATCCCTGGGTTGGGAAGATTCCCTGGAGAAGGGAAAGGCTACCCACTCCAGTATCTGGCCTAGAGAATTCCATGGACCGTATAGTCCATGGGTTACAAAGAGTTGGACATGACTGAGCGGCCTTCACTTAACCCCTTTCCACTTTGTATGCTGTGTGCTTAGTCACTCAGTCTAACCCGCCAGGTTCAGAGCTCTGTCCATGGGATTTTTCAGTCAAGAACACTGGAGTGGGTCATCATTTCCTCCTCCAGGGGATCTTCCCAACCCAGGGATCGAACTAGTGTCTCCTGTGTCTCCTGCAGATTCTTTACCCGCTGAGCCATCAGAGAAGTCCCTTTTCCTTTCGGTAACCATAAAGTTGTTTTCTGTGTCTGTGAGTCCCTGTTTTGTAAGTAAGTTAATTTGTATCCTATTTTATTATAAATAGTGCTGCTATGAACACTAGGGAGCATGCATATTTTAGAATTAGAGTTTTCTCCAAATAAATTCCCAAGAGTGGGATTACTGGATCATATGGCAGCTCTTCGTATTTTAAGGAAATTCCATACTGTTCTTCAGTGGCTGTACCAATGTACCTTCCCACTGACAGTGTAGGAGGGTTCCCCTTTCTCTACACCCTCTCCAGCTTTATTATGTGTAGACTTTCTTATGATGGTCATTCTGACCAATGTGAGGTGCTATCTCATTGTAGTTATGTTTTAATATGTTTTAAACCCTCTGCGAGCCAAACAAAACTTGTCTGCCAGCTGCAGCCAGCCTGAGGCTCTCCATTTTATGTCCTAAACATCTGAATAACGTTTGTTTTTACTGCAGTAATACATAGCCATAAAGAATACAAACATCAAAGAATTAAGGTGAATGAGAACGTTATTCTCCCAGTCCTTCCCTCCAAATCCTATTCTCTTTCTCAGAGGCAGCCTCTGGTTCAGCAGGCTGGAGCTATGTGTAATCTGGACACTGGGGAAAAGCTAGAATCTTCAAATTCTAGATATACACTCTAGTAAACGTCCATGTATATGTATAGGACATCTGTGTATGAGGAAATATGAACAAGGATGTTTATTGTTGTGAAAAATTTTTAAGATACTAATCCCCATGTTAGAGAACGACATAAATTATGATATATTCATATGACAAAATGCTATACAGCAGTTAAACCAGATGAAGTAGATATTCATGTATCAAATGGATAGATTCTCAAAAACATGAAGTGAAGGTAGAAAATAAACAAAACAAAATTATCTTCTCTATTTCTATCTATACACTTCAGTTCAGTTCAGTCGCTCAGTCGTGTCCAACTCTTTGCCACCCCATGAATCGCAGCACGCCAGGCCTCCCTGTCCATCACCAACTCCCGGAGTTCACTCAGACTCACATCCATCTAGTCCGTGATGCCATCCAGCCATCTCATCCTCGGTCGTCCCTTTCTCCTCCTGCCCCCAATCCCTCCCAGCATCAGGGTCTTTTCCAATGAGTCAACTCTTCACATGACGTGGCCAAAGTACTGGAGCTTCAGTTTTAGCATCATTTCTTCCAAAGAAATCCCAGGGCTGATCTCCTTCAGAATGGGCTGGTTGGATCTCCTTGCAGTCCAAGGGACTCTCAAGAGTCTTCTCCAACACCACAGTTCAAAAGCATCAATTCTTCGGC
>SJXQ01008171.1:361267-395596 GCA_006408695.1 Aepyceros melampus
GGGCTCCAAAATCACTGCAGATGGTGACTGCAGCCATGAAATTAAAAGGCGCTTACTCCTTGGAAGAAAAGTTATGACCAACCTAGATAGTATATTCAAAAGCAGAGACATTACTTTGCCGACTAAGGTCCGTCTAGTCAAGGCTATGGTTTTTCCTGTGGTCATGTATGGATGTGAGAGTTGGACTGTGAAGAAGGCTGAGCGCAGAAGAATTGATGCTTTTGAACTGTGGTGTTGGAGAAGACTCGAGAGTCCTTGGACTGCAAGGAGATCCAACCAGTCCATTCTGAGGGAGATCAACCCTGGGATTTCTTTGGAAGGAGTGATGCTAAAACTGAAGCTCCAGTACTTTGGCCACCTGATGCGAAGAGTTGACTCATTGGAAAAGACCCTGATGCTGGGAGGGATTGGGGGCAGGAGGAGAAAGGGACAACTGAGGATGAGATGGCTGGATGGCATCACGGACTCAATGGACATGAGTCTGAGTGAACTCTGGGAGTTGGTGATGGACAGGGAGGCCTGGCGTGCTGTGATTCATGAGGTCGCAAAGAGTCGGACACGACTGCGCGACTGAACTGAACTGAGCATGCCAAAGTTCCTCCTTGAGATATCTCCCAGTTACTAATACTTCTTCCCAAAGTAGTTATTCCCCTGATATCTGATGCTCTATAAAGGATTTTTTTTTCCATAAAAGTTTTGTCCAGTTTTGAAGTTAATATAAATTTTGTAGTTCTTTTTTTATATATACTTTATATAAAGTATGCTAGTGAATTTTGTGAGAATGCATCTTACTGCATTTAACAGTAGATTTTTCATTTTTATTGCTCTAGAACATTTAATTCCATTAATATGTCACAGATAATTCATTTATTCTACAGTTGATAAGAAACTGGGTAGTTTACAGTTCTTAAACATCATAAATGAAGCTGCTAGATCACCTGATGGACGTGAATTTGAGCATACTCTGGGAGAGAGTCGAGGAGGGAGGAACCTGGCATGCCCCAGTCCATGGGATTACAAAGATTCAGACACAACTTAGTCAACAAAGATCACTCTTACAGGAAACTTCTGGGTCACAGGGTATGCCTATGACTAAGTGCTTTTGCAAAATCTTGTACCAGTTTAGACTCCGACCACTAGCTATTCTTTATATTTGCCAGCGGTAGGTGTTGTTAGTACCTTTTATTTTCTTGTAATTTAAAAATCACTCAATGTTCTACTTTTTGCAACCCATGAACTGTAGCCCGCCAGGCTACTCTGTCCATGGAATTTTCCAGCGAGAACACTGGAGTGGGTTGCCATTCCCTTCTGCAGGGGATCTTCCTGACCCAGGGATCGAACCCAGATCTCCTGCTTTGCAGGCAGATTCTCTGCCATCTGAACCACCAACCTTGAATTTTTTTTTCCCCCTTTGGTATTGTACCATTCAATTGAGAAGTGAATTTGTCTGTTATTAAAAACAATCCATTACTTCCATATTGTTTGAAAATAGACATAGCTTGTTTCAACAGTCTTTTCTTTATACAACAATTTGTGGGTCAGGAATCATCAGTAGCATAGCTAGTGTAAATGACACACTGAGTAGGTCATGACCAAGTAATAATCCTGGAATGAAAGTCATAAGAGTAATGTCCAGAAAGAACAAAGAGAGTAAAGGTTTTATTTACTGAACTTCATGTATATATAATATCAATAAAACAAATTAAGGAATACAAATGTGGAATTATTATATATTACAGAAAGGAATAGTATAGTGAGTATTTCTTACTTTATTACTGTGTCTTTTAAAGATTATGAAAATATCATATATTTAAAGTTGTAATGAGTTATAATAAACTTACATTTTCTATTTCAAAGTATTAATCTGTTAATACATCAATGACTTTATCAAAATCAATCTTCTTAAAATATTTATGGTTATAGGCAATATAACTAGTAACACTATGACTACTTATAGTAATGATTGAGAAACACTTCTCATTAATTTTAATTTCAAAAAATTTATTTCACATGATACAACTGATTTATATAATTTTTAATAATCTAAAATATAAGGAAAAACTTTTGCCATAGAGTTATAAAAATCCCATTTTACAGTAAATTCCAGAAAGTGTCATATTGCTGTACATCTTTGTTTCTTTAGGAGTAATTCCAACAGCTTCCAATACTTACCACAAATAAAAGTATAGGTTATCAAGTTTTGTTCCTTTTTTACAAGCACTAGCCTGTCTTGTTTATTTCTACTCTGTTGTTTAAATGGAACCTTGAACTGTGCTTGAAGAAAGCTTAAATGATTCCCATCTTTAAAAACTTGTTGTTGAAACAAATGCATGTATCAAGCCCAGCTGTATAACTGAGAGTTAAAGTAAATTCCATGTAGAATACAATGTTTACCAAAGGATAAGTAATAAATATGTGTTAATTTGAAGCTTACATATATATTATTAAAACTGAGTAGTAACCATAGCAATTGTTTAGTACTTAAAAAACAGATTTTTTTCTGGAAGGACAATTTTATCACTGACTTGAGGCATGGTGTTAATAAAAAGCAGACCAACTTTAGTCAAGTTTTATTACTGTTTCTAAACTCTCCACCGACAGTGCACCTCGTGAATTGCCTGCTCCGCAGATGGGCGGCTCCCACTGGCTCATCTCTGACGTGTTCCTACCAATCACGGTGAGTGCTCTAAGGCTTACAGATAATCTGAATGTTAAACCCACGACTTCCTTTAATGAGGCTCTGATTGATGTGCATATTTAATGGCAGTGTGGTGTGTGAGAACCTCTCTGACACGTTAAGACACTGTTTTCTTCTTGAACATCCTATTGACAACATTAAGTGGTATTTAACTTGCCTCTCAGGGAACAGATGTGAGTATTTGGGTCAGGACACTTTATCACAAGTGGGAAGCATAGGGCATTCTCACTTTTTGTATTTATAAACCTCACTTTAGATTTACAAGCTTTTTGATGTTTATCATAGTGAGTGAGGGTCATAAAGTGCTCATTTTCCTCACTTAGTGCCTTCAAAAAGGTTTCCAGTATTTTAAAAATAATAATAATAATTCTTTACATGTACATGTACTTTATAGCTCCCACAAACTTCAGAACGTTTCATGTACACATACACACAAACCAACCAAACACACATATCGTTTCCTGTTGTCATCCCAGTTCAGATATTATTATTTCCATTTCTCAACTGAAGAATCTGTGACTCAGGGAGCATTAACTGTTTGAGCTCATGTCTTTATTTATTTAGTTCTTAATCCATGCCAAGTTCTATGCGAGGAAATGGGGGATAAAAACAAGATCCGTGTCCTTTAAACTTTTGAATGAATTCAGTCAGTAAGCTTGAACTCAAATTTTTGGCCTGTAAGTCCTTGTTTCACACTGCCCCTGTGAACCTCAGTGAAATTGGGAAAAGGTATTGGAAAATCCTCGTAAAATGGCATTTAAAGTAAAACATTACTGAGATTACAAGTTTTATATCTTAATAGCTTCATGCCTCTGACCTCTTGGTTTCAGGCTCTTGACAACAGGCTGAATGCAGTTTATTGTATATTCTTAGGGGATTATACAAAAGATTTGTGGGGACAGAGAGCTATACCTTATTAAATGCAGGGTATTAGAATATATTCTAAAATGTGCTAAGGGCTGTGTGTTTATTCCTCTAGACAAGAACCCAAAGTAAAAGAAAAAAATTCTGTTTAGCGGTTGTAACTACATCAATTTTTTAAAATCATTTTTATCACAGAAGATGTAAAAGATTTTTTTTCTTAAAACAATTATCTTCATTGTTAGGTGATAACATTTACATTGTATTAGCCTACTAGAGGGGAAAAAGCAGAGTACACTATTATGTATCTTGTTATCTGAAAACAATGGTGTCATTGTATAATAAGTGAAAAAGAAAGAAAAGGAACACAATATAATTATACTGTATTATAAACCGTTAAGAACAAGTGGGAAGTAAGTGGGTTTTGTTGCTTGTTCAAAGTTCTTTCAAAATAACTTAAGTAGTTGATGTTTATAATGTAAATAATTTTAAGTTAAAGAAAGAAGTTTTCTGGTTCTAAGATGCCATCTCCTAAAAATGTGAGAAAAGAAAAATGAATTAGAAAAAAATGAAGGGTGAAATTAATCAAGATACCACTCTTCACCAACTTTCTTTCATAAAAAGTTGTGAGGTGGATGAATGAAGCCTTTTTTTTTCATACAATTTTCCCTTCCTTTCATATTCTCCACATTTGAAAGTACCTATATTTGTCTTTTGAAATTACTATTTATATCCCTTTCTTAATGCCACAAAGGATTTTGAGTTTTCATTCTTTATTGTACAACTCATTATCTTCATAATTAAAGAAGGGTTATATGGGGGTACAGCAGGATCTGATTTAGTTTATTATTCAAAGTCTCTGAGATTTTCCTGATCATGGAGCCTCACTTATTGAATGGTTAATGATAATTACCTTGCCTTTGTTTCAAGAACTTTGGGAGAAAATCTAGTGTATTGGGCAGAGTCAGATAAATGTGAAAAAGAATCTCAGCTCATTGTTCTCAAAGTATAGTAACAATATAAAATACTGTGTTTAAGCCTCAGAGTTTTTAATGTCTTTTTTTCCTGAAACTATGAAGATTCCTCTACAAAGTGTCTAAATACAAGTAAATACTTGAACAAAGATAGTTGTTGTTATTATCAATATTAATGTATAAAGATCAAATGATGCATGTGAAATACTATTCACAATTGTTTATATGTAACTTAGGACTCTGAAGAACTCTACTTCTAATATTATTATTAATCATCATTCACTTTAAAAGATACATTAATCATATTCTTTTTGGATAAGCCATGCATAGTATTCAGTTTCTTTCTTAGCTAAAGATAGCAGAAGAAATCTTAGGACCTAGATAGTCAAGTGTCCCTAAGTCAAAATCTTTTTTCACAGTCTCTAAATTCCCACATTTTTGTCATATTTGACTACATATAGTTAGCCCAAGAAAGAATAATGATGTTGCTAAAATTAAATATAATTATATATGATTTCCCTGTTTTATACGACTAGCACCTATACTGTCATAATGACGGAATGAATATTCAATTAAGTTTTTTTAAAACTCAATAACAGTTATTTTCATTAGGAATAGCATCTTTTAAATTATGGGTTGTCTATATTCATGGCATTCTTAACAGTTTCTAAACTTAACAAGATTTAGTATCAATTGTAAAGTTGTTCTGTATTTAACATAGTCATGCCCTAAAAATCCTTGGTTCTACAAAGCATTTATTGAAATCAAGATGCACTTCTTAAATCCATGTAGAAAACAAACTCTATTGATTCAACTACTAGCAGGTGGGAACATAATGATTATTGAGCAGAGCCAGAATCTTACAATATTCAGAGAAAGAGTGAATACACATTGATAGCTCGGGCAAATGACTCAAATTCCTGATAAAGCTATGTAGGTCACCAAGTGGAGCTCCATAGCTCCAGGAATTCTGATTAACAAAATGACTATATTTATGTGAAAGATAGTGTTTTTTCCTGTGTGACATATGGTCTCACATACATGGTGTTCTTCCTTTTAATATATTACGTTCTAGCCATTTAAAAAATTATTCAGTTTGTTTAACCTAAAAAACAAGAACAAAACAGTTGACCCATTTCTTTCATCTACCCCAAATCCTGCTTCTTGCAACCACCTATCTGTTCTCTGCATCTGTGTGCTTGTATTTATTTTGGGGGGATTCCATTTGTAAAAGAGATAATACAGTGTTTGTCTTTCTCTGACGTATATCACTTAGTGAAATATCTGCAAGGTTCACAGTTTTTTATTCACTCATCCTTTGATAGACACTTAGATTGTTTCTTGACTGTTGCAGTTAATGTTGCAATATACATGGAAGTGAGATCTTTTCAAATTAGTGTTTTTCTTTTCTTTGGATAAATACCCAGAAGTGGAACTGCTGGATCATAATTAAATTTTAAAATTGTTAGTAAACCTCCATGCAGCTTTTCTGAGTCGCTGAATGAATTTACATTCCCATCAACAGTGCCTAAGTTCCCTTTTTTTTCACATCCTCTCCAACACTTATTTTTCTTCTCTTTTTTATAATAGTCATTATAACAAGTATGAGGTGATATCTGTTTGTAGTTTTGATTTGCAGTTTCCTGATGATTGATTATGTTGAGAATCTTTTCATATATCTGTTAGCCATCTGAATGTCTTTTTTGGAAAAGTAACTATTCAGATCTTCTACCCATTTTTAACTGAAATGTTTGTTGTTTTCTTGTTGTTATTGTGATTGAACTCTATGAGTGATTTGTAAATTTTGGATATTAACCCCTTATCATATATGATTTACAATTATTTTTCTCCCATCAGTAGGTTGACATTTTTTTAAATGGGATCCTTTATTGTATAGAAGGTTTTTCAGTTCAGTTCAGTTCAGTTCAATTCAGTCACTCAGTTGTGTCCAACTCTTTTTGACTCCATGAGGTGCGGCACGCCAAGCCTCCCTCTCCAACACCAACTCCCAGAGCCAAACCAAACTCATGTCCATTGAGTTGGTGATGCCATCCAACCATCTCATCCTCTGTCAGCCCCTTCTCCTCCTGCCCTCAATCTTTCCCAGCATCAGGGTCTTTTCAGATGAGTCAGCTTTTTACATCAGGTGGCCAAAGTATTGCAGTTTCAGCTTCAACATCAGTCCTCCCAAAGAACACCCAGGACTGATATCCTTTAGGATGGACTGGTTGGATCTCCTTGCAGTCCAAGGGCCTCTCAAGAGTCTTCTCCAATACCACAGTGCAAAAGCACCAATTCTTTGGTGCTCAGCTTTCTTTATAGTCCAACTCTAACATGCATACATGACTACTGGAAAAACCATAGCCTTGACTAGACGGACCTTAGTCAGCAAAGTAATGTCTCTGCTTTTTAATATGCTGTCTAGGTTGTTCCTTCCAAGGAGTAAGCATCTTTTAATTTCATGGCTTCAATCACCATCTGCAGTCATTTTGGAGCCCAGAAAAATAAAGTCAGCCATTGTTTCCACATCTATTTGCCATGAAATGATGGGACCAGATGCCATGATCTTCATTTTCTGAATGCTGAGCTTTAAGCCAACTTTTTCACTCTCCTCTTTAACTTTCATCAAGAGGCTCTTTCATTCTTCTTCACATTCTGCCATAAGGGTGGTGTCATCTGCATATCTGAGGTTATTGATATTTCTCCCAGCAATCTTGATACCAGCTTGTGCTTCATCCAGCCCAGTGTCTCATGATGTACTCTACATATAATTTACATAAGCAAGGTGACAATATACAGCCTTGATGTACTCCTTTCCCTATTTGGAACCAGTCTGTTGTTCCATGTCCAGTTCTAACTGTTGCTTCTTGACCTGATACAAGTTTCTCAAGAGGGAGGTCAGGTAGTCTTATATTCCTATCTCTTGAAGAATTTTCCACAGTTTATTGTGATCCACACAGTCAAAGGCTTTAGCATAGTCAATAAAGCAGAGATAGATGTTTTTCTGGAACTCTCTTGCATTTTTGATGATCCAGTGGATATTAGCAATTTGATCTCTGGTTCCTCTGCCTTTTCTAAAACCAGGTTGAACATCTGGAAGTTCAGTTCACATATTGCTGAAGCCTGGCTTGGAGAATTTTGAGCATTACTTTACTAGCATGTGAGATGAGTGCAATTGTGCAGTAGTTTGAGCATTCTTTGGCATTTTAGTTTCATGTAATTCTACTTGTTTATTTTTCTTTTTGTTGCGTTTGCTTTCGATATCAGATTAAAGAATATCATCATTAAACCTATGTCAAGGAGCTTACTGCCTATGTTTTCTTCTAAGAGCTTTACTATCTCAAGTCTTATGTTTAAGTCCTTAATCCATTATGATTTAATTTTTGTATGTGGTGTAAGAAAATGGTCTAGTTTCATTCTTTGCTCTTGGTTATCTAGTTTTGCCAACACCACTTATTAAAGATACTGTCCTTTTACCATGGTATATTATTGGCTTCTTTGTTCAGGATTTAGTTGACAGTATATGCTGCAGTTTAATTCTGGGCTCTCTGTTCTGTTTCATTGACCTATGTGGCTTTTTTTGGTCAATGCCATGCTGTTTTCATTAGTATAACTTTGTAATATAGTTTGAAACCAGGACATGCAATGCCTATATATTTGTTCTTTCTCAAGATTGCTTTGGCTGTTTGGGATCTTTCATCATTCATACAAATTTTAGTATTTTTGTTTTATTTCTATGAAAAATACCAATGAAATAGGGATTGGGATTACATGGAATCTGTAGATTGATTTTCATAGTATGAACACTTTAATAACATTAATTCTTCCAGCTCATGAACATGGAGTATTCCATGTATCAAGACCATCCCTATGGAAAAGAAATGTAAAAGGCAAAATATTGTCTGAGGAGGCCTTACAAAGTGCTGAGAAAAGAAGAGAGGCTAAAGGTAAAGGAGAAAAGGGAAAGGTATACCTATCTGAAAGCAGAGTTCTAACCACTTGTGTCTTCTTCAATTAGTTTTAGTAGAATCTTACAGTTTTCAATGCATAGGTCTTTTGCCTCCTCAGTTAAATATATTAGGGATTTATTTTTTGTGCAATTGTTAATGGAATTGTTTTATAAGTTTCTGTTTCTAATAATACACTCTTTAATATAAAAAGACAACAGATTTTTGCATATTGATTTTGTATCCTGCAATTGTACTGAATTTATTCATTCTAAAAGTTTGCTGATGAACTCTAGGATTTTTCTGTAAGTAGCATCATGTCATCTACAAATAATGACAGTCTTACTTATCACTTTCCAATTTAGATGGATTTTCTTTCTCTTTTCTAATTGCTTAGCTAGGGCTTCCAGTACTGTGTTGAATAAAAGTGCTGAGAGTGAGCATCCTTGTCTTCTTCCTAATCTTAGAAGAAGAGCTTTCAGCTTTCCACTATTAGTGATGTTAGCTGTGTTTGTTATATATGGTCTTTATAGTATTGAGGTATGCTTCCCTCTATACCCACTGTGTGACTTAGACTTTGTATCACAAATGCATGCTTGACTTTATCAAAAGCTTTTTCTGCATCTATTGAGATGATCATATTTTGTTAATGTGGCATATGATATTGACTAATTTGTGGGTGTTGAAACATCTTTGTATCACTCAAATAAATTCCACTTAATCATGCTGTATAATCATTTTAATTTATTGAGTTTTGTTTGTTAATAATTAGGGAGAATTTTTATATCTATGTTTATCAGGAATATTGGCTTATAATTTACTTTTTCATGGCATCTTTGATTTTGGTATCAGAGTAATCCTGACTTCATAAAATGTGCTTAGAAGAGTTCCCTACTTTTATTTTTTTCCAAAAGTTTGAGAAAAATTGATATCAATTCTTTGACACCTGGATAGGATTCAGCAGTGAAGCAAATGGTCCTGAATATTTGTTTGTTGAGATGTTTTTATTACTGAGGCAGTCTCCTTGCTAGTAATAAGTCTGTTCATATTTTCTACTTCATCCTGATTCATTCTTAGTATAGTGTATACTTTTAGGAATTAATTCATCTTCCATGTCCAATTTAGTCTCTTATGATACTTTGCATTCTTTGACACCATTTTATTTAAAATTTTTACAGAAAAGATAATACTCCATAAAACTATAACACACATTTCACATGATTTTACATATAACAATTCCATCTGTGAAAATTTTATTTCTCTCCTATTTTGAATATATCTGTCTTCAAAGATAAAGTAGGGAAAACCACTAGACCATTCAGATCAAAATAAATCAAATCCCTTATGATTATACAGTGGGAGTAAGAAATAGATTCAAGGGATTAGGTCTGATAGATAGAGTGCCTGAAGAACTATGGAAGGAGGTTTGTGACATTGTACAGGAAGCAGGGATCAAGACCATCCCTATGGAAAAGAAATGTAAAAGGCAAAATGATTGTCTGAGGAGGCCTTACAAAGTGCTGAGAAAAGAAAAGAGGCTAAAGGTAAAGGAGAAAAGGGAAAGATATACCTATTTGAAAGCAGAGTTCTAACCAATATCATGGAGAGATAAGAAAGCCTTCCTAAGTGATCAATGCAAATAAATAGAGGAAAACGATAGAATGGGAAAGACTAGAGATCTCTTCAAGAAAATTAGAGATACCAAGGGAACATTTCATGCAAAGATGGGCTCAATAAAGGAAAGAAATGGTATGGACCTAACAGAAGCAGAAGATGGTAGAAGAGGTGGCAAGAATACACAGAAAAACTGTACAAAAAAGATCTTCATGACCCATATAACCATGATGGAATAATCACTCACCTAGAGTCAGGGATCCTGCGATGCAAACTAAAGTGGGCCTTAGGGAGCATTGCTATGAACAAAGGTAGTGAAGGTGATGAAATTAACATTGAGCTATTTCAAATCTTAAAAGATGATGTTGTGAAAGTGCTGCCTTAATATGCCAGTAAATTGGGAAAACTCAGCAGTGGCCACAGGACTGGAAAAGGTCAGTTTTCATTTCAACCCAAAGAAGGAAAATGCAAAAGAATATTCAAACTACTGCACAATTGCACTCATCTCACATGATAGCAAAGTAATGCTCAAAACTCTCCAAGCCAGGCTTCAACAGTACATGAACCTTGAACTTCCAGATGTTCAACCTGGATTTAGAAAAGGCAGAGGAATCAGAGAACAAATTGCCAACATCCATTGGATCATTGAAAAAGCAAGAGAGTTCCAGAAAAAAACATCTACTTCTGATTTATTGGCTATGCCAAAGTCTTTGACTGTGTGGATCACAACAAACTGTGGAAAATTCTTCAATAGATGGGAAGACCAGATCACCTGACCTGCCTCCTGAGAAATCTGTATGTAGGTCAAGAAGTGACGGTTAGATCCAGACATGAAACAACAGACTGGTTCCAAATCAGGAAAGGAGTATCTCAGGTTGTATATTTTCACTCTGCTTAGTTTACTTATATGTAGAATGCATGCGTGTTAGTTGTTTTGTCGTGTCCGACTCTTTGCAACCCCATAGACTGTAGCACACCAGGCCCCTCTGTCCATGGGATTCTCCAGGCAAGAACATTGGAGTGGGTTGCTATTTCCTTCTCCAAAAGGAAGTATAGAAAGAAACAAAGAAAATGAAGTCACTCAGTCATATCTGACTCTTTGCAACCACACGGACTATAGCCTACCAGACTCTTCCATTCATGTAATTTTCCAGGCAAGAGTACTGGAGTGGGTTACCATTTCCTTCTCCAAATATGCAGAGTACATCATGTGAAATGCTGGGTTAGATGAACCACAAGCTGGAATCAAGATTCAGGAGAAATATCAATAACCTCAGATATACAGATGACACCACCCTTAAGGCACAGAGTGAAGAGGAACTAAAGAGCCTCTTGATGAAAGTGAAAGAGGAGAGTGAAAAAGTTGGCTTAAAGCTTAGCATTCCAAAAACTAAGATCATGGATCTGGTCTCATCACTTCATGGCAAATAGATGGGGAAACAATGGAAATAGTGACAGACTTTATTTTTTTGGACTCCAATATCACTCCAGACGGTGACTGTAACCATGAAATTAAAAGACATTTGCTCCTTGAAAGAAAAGCTATGACCAACCTAGGAAGCATATTAAAAAGCAGAGATAATAATTTTCTGATAAAGATCCATCTATTCAAAGCTATGGTTTTTCCTGTAGTCATATGTGGATGTGAGAGTTGGAGTATAAAGAAAGCTGAGTGCCGAAGTTTGATGCTTTTGAACTGAAGTGTTGGGGAAGCTTCTTGAGAGTCCCTTGGACTGCAAAGATGTCAAACCAGTCAATATTAAAGGAAATCAGTCCTGAATATTCACTGGAAGGACTAATGGTGAAGCTGAAGCTCCAGTGCTTGGCCACCCGATGCAAATAACTGACTGGTGTGACAGACCCTGGTGCTGGCCAAGACTGAAGGCAGAAGGGGATGATGGTGGATGGCGTCACCGACTCAATGGGCATGAGTGTGAGCCAGCTCCAGGA
The DNA here is from genome assembly GCA_006408695.1 of Aepyceros melampus. Classification (NCBI taxonomy): domain Eukaryota; kingdom Metazoa; phylum Chordata; class Mammalia; order Artiodactyla; family Bovidae; genus Aepyceros; species Aepyceros melampus. Next base: position 373,312 of record SJXQ01008171.1, read on the forward strand.
TTTGGTGATGGACAAGGATGTTTAGTGTGCTGCAAGTCCATGGTGTCACAAAGAGTATGACACAACTTAGCGACTGAATTGAATTGAACTGTCTTTAAATAGTTTGAGATTACAATGCTTTGGGTATGATTACTTGGTCAGTTCTTCTTCTGTGAAAATTATATTGGAAAACAATTCACACAGGAAATATTATAATCAACAATTTTTAGAAAAATAATAAAAGTATAATTTTGATGTCAGTGCATATTGCTCTATTTTATGTGCTGCACAAAAAAGTAAATATTTTACTTCCTGTTCTTTTCTCAACACTAAACATCTAAGGAAGGTCATTAATGTAGTACCTATGAAAATAATGCCACAAAGTCATTTGATCACAGTTTAAAATCTCAAAATATTATGCTTGAGTAGTAAGGAAGTATACAAACCCACTGATCTTACACTAAAGAAAATTGATCTGTTTGTAAATGCTGCTGCGCTGCTAAGTCATTTCAGTCGTGTCTGACTCTGTGCGACAGCATAGACGGCAGCCCATCAGGCTCCCCTGTCCCTGGGATTCTCCAGGCAAGAACACTGAAGTGGGTTGCCATTTCCTTCTCCAATGCAAGAAGGTGAAAAGTGAAAGTCAAGTCGCTCAGCCATGTCCGAGTCTTAGCGACCCCATGGACTGCAGTCTACCAGGCTCCTCCATCCATGGGATTCTCCAGGCAAGAGTACTGGAGTGGGGTGCCATTGCCTTCTCTGATTTGCAGATGAATAGGATGGAAACATGTAAGGTAAGTAAACTGAACATAATGAGACTCTCAGAAACCCAGTTAAATGTTTAGAGCATAATCAAACATATTTCAACCAGTGATGACTAGATGTTTCACGATTGTGCTAAGACTAGAAATTAATAGGTTCTAAGAAACTTCATATAGTCAGTAACTCGTAAACATTTGTGCCTAACCATCTTCAACCAGTGCTTAGAGTATGCCAAATTGGTTTTGTGGGGGTTAACCAACTATCACTCTCCAACAGGAACAATAAAGGCAATTGGTGTTTATATTTGCCCCATAGAAAGATATTTTTCAGGGAGAGGCTGAAAAGGAAAGAGAGAGGCACCGACACCAGTGCGAGGAGGAGTCTAGCATTTTACTCCTTTCCCTGGTTGACGTGCATAAGTCTTTCAGTTGTTCACCTGTCCCTTTTCTTATCAGACCAGAAACAGATGGCAGTTTCAAAGATGCATATGTGTTTACTGTGGATCAAGTAGGCATCTAGAAAAGTAGCTCTGCTTGGCCAACCCCGCCTGTGCACTATACAACAGAAACGTTTGCTGGGCAAGAAAATCCCTGAAGTATGTGTCCTGTGGGGAGGAGCTAAGGGAGAGCAAATGAGATTGTGTCAAAGCAGAATCTCTCTGATAGAGGGGGTTCTGTAGTTAATAGATCGTCAGAGGTTTCATATACACTTCAAGGACTGCAGATAACCAGCAGAAGTTTTAAAAGCAAATAAAAGAAACCCTATCAGACACTACACAGCTGCAATTTACAGAGAAAGAAATAAAACAAAGAATGGTTTGAAACAGATCCCATTTTCACCCTTCTTCTTGCCTAACAAGGAGGAGGAGCAAGGTCATGAGGAAGAAACAAATCTCATTTCTTAAATGTTTAATAAGTTTGTGTTCTATATTAAGATGCTTAACTACTCACAAGAAGGTTAAGTTCTGAAACACTGGGCTGGAAGAAGCAAAATCTGGAATCAAGATTGCCAAGAGAAATATCAAGAACCTCAGATATACACATGATGCCACCCTTATAGCAGAAAGTGAAGAGGAACTAAAAAGCCCCTTTATGAAAGTGAAAGAGGAGAGTGAAAAAGTTGGCTTAAAGCTCAACATTCAGAAAATGAAGATCATGGCATCTGGTCCCATCACTTCATGGCAAATAGACGGGGAAACAGTGGAAACAGTGCCAGACTTTATCTTTTGGGGGCTCCAAAATCACTGCAGATGGTGATTGCAGCCATGAAATTAAAAGGCTCTTACTCCTTGGAAGAAAAGTTATGACCAACCTAGACATTATATTCAAAAGCAGAAACATTACTTTGCCAACAAAGGTCCATCTAGTCAAGGCTATTGTTTTTCCAGTGGTCATGTATGGATGTGAGAGTTGGACTGTGAACAAAGCTGAGCGCCGAAGAACTGATGCTTTTGAACTGTGGTGTTGGAGAAGACTCTTGAGAGTCCCTTGGACTGCAAGGAGATCCAACCAGTCCATTCTGAAGGAGATCAACCCTGGGATTTCTTTGGAAGGAATGATGCTAAAGCTGAAACTTCAGTACTTCGGCTACCTCATGCAAAGAGTTGACTCATTGGAAAAGACTCTGATGTGGGAGGGACTCGGGGCAGGAGGAGGAGGGGACGACCGAGGATGAGATGGCTGGATGGCATCATGGACTCAATGGACGTGAATCTGAGTGAACTCCGGGAGTTGGTGATGGACAGGGAGGCCTGGCGTGCTGCGATTCATGGGGTCGCAAAAGTTGGACACGACTGAGCGACTGAACTGAACTGAACTATCTGCAAAGAGTAGCCAGTTGTAGGTATGTCTGTTTGCTTGATTTCTGCCATGTTCCTAGAATCCTTTCCAGAATCTCTTATCAAAACTTAAAGCTTTATTTATGTTAAGGAGAAATAAGAAAAAGTCATGTATGCCCTCCAGAGAAGGAAACAACAACCTACTTCAGTGTTTTTTGTCTGGGAAATCCCAGAGACAGAGACTGGCCACAGTACGTGGGGTCACAAAGAGTTGGACACAGATTAGGAACTAAACTACCATAACAAAAGAGAAGGAGCAAAACTGTGGGCTTTGACGTTAACAGCACAGCAGCTCACATCACCAATGACCTAATTTATTGGGTCCATATAGTGAATCTACTTCATATAAAAACCCACCATGGAAATAGTGTGCTTATTCATAGGAACGCAAATGGGTACTACACTTATATAGCTATTCTCGTGTGCGTGCTAGGTTGCTTCAGTCCTGTCTGACTCTTTGCAATCCCATGGACTGTAGCCCACAAAGCTCCTCTGTCCATGGGATTCTCCAAGCAAGAAAACTGGAGTGGGTTGCCATTCCCTTCTCCAAGGATCTTCCCGACCCAGGAACAGAAGCCGAGTCTCTGCACTGTAGGCAGATTCTTTACCACTGAGCTGGTGAAGAAACCCTATCGGATGAGAATATTTCAAATCTTAGAAGATATAGTAGAATAAAACAACACCTAAGCAGAGATGTGTGACATAAATGACTGAGAAACAGTTGATAGTAAATTTAATTGGCCATCAATTATTTCTAATTGTATTAAGAATTATTCCCATTTATATTTAAATTGATAATAAAACTATCATCAACACTACATTGTTAAAGTTGTCATTTGGTTTGTTAAATCACTGTAAAAATCAGTCTCTAACACCATATATTTTCAGATTTATGTAATATAGAATGTTCTTTACAAAAATATTTTAATAATTATCTTACTTATATTTGTGTTACCGCTTTTCTGATTTTTTGCATATTTTTTCCAATTATAAATCCTGCAAAGAGGCCTGAGTTGGGAGGAAACAATTCAAACTAATTTAATTTAAGAAAATTTAATTTTCCTTTTTGAGTGAGAAAATTTAAAAAATAAAAATAAAGAATAGAGTTAAGTGATAAAGTCTTTTGATGATGATATTAAGCCTCCAAAATGCCTCTGACAGTTATTCTATCATTGTTATTTAATAGCTAAATATACAAAACTTCTGTTTCAAAATATCAGGCTGGGCAAATATGCATTTTTTTCTAATTTCCTAAGATCTTTCAAAATAGGAAATAAACCCTTTCCTTGGAAGAATACCATAAAGAAACAAAAATATTTAAATACATTTTTACATGATGGAGAAAGGTTGGACAAAATATGATGTATTAAAACAGTAGAGAGACATTAATAAAAGATAAGTCAAGGAGAGACCAAAAATTGAATAATGAGATTTATTGATAGAGAACTAAGGAGATTGGTGGAGATATATTATGTAAAATTTCAGTTAAACTACATAAATATTTTTATAAGTTAAAAATTTCATTTGAACACTTGAAACATTGATTTGTTGTGCTTAAATTATGGTTCAAAGGTCATTAAATTTCACTTTAATTTTAATCATAGAGAACTTAATAGATTACATAATTTAAACAGTGGTTGTGGTTGATTAGTCACTAAGTTGTGTTCAACTCTTTGCAACCCACGGACTGTAACCCTCCAGGTGCTCTGTGCATGGAATTCTCCAGGCAAAAATACTTGAGTGGGTTGCCATTTCCTTCTGCAAATTTAAACAGTACTTAATATTAAAATTCTTCTGAGGTTTGGGATATTAAATACAGAATGATATATTAATAGCATGTTATTTAGGAATATACATTCTAGAGCCAGGTGGATGTGGGCTGAAATTCAGCCCTCCTGTTCAATAGCTAAGAGTCACTAGAAAAAAAAGACTTAAACTTAGCCTCAGTTTATCTATCTGTAAAACAGAGATGAAGATGGATGGTCCTACTTGGTGGAGTATCTGTCACTTATGAAGAGGTAACACAAGTAAATCATCTAGGTAAAACAGCATCTGGCACATTCAATAAATGTTAACTTTTTGCTATTGTATGTTATTTATACACAGGGTGAACATTGTTTTATGTCTTCCTCCCATAATAATCAATAAAGCAATATAGCTATGAATGAATCTTATTCTTCACTTTACATTCTGGTTGAATAGTCAAATATCTCACTCCCAGGAATAAAGAGAAGAAACACTTTGCCAATCCTAGTTGCAGGAATATCTACTAGTCCTAATTAGAGGTAACATTTCTGCATAGAAAACATGGCAGTGCAACATGTATGATATCATAAGTGAAATGAATCGCCAGTCTAGGTTCGATGCAGGATGCAGGATGCTTGGGACTGAGGCACGGGGATAATCCAGAGAGATGGTGTGGGGCGGGAGAGGGGAGGTGGGGGTCGGGATTGGGAGTTCATGTACACTCGTGGCTGATTCATGTCAATGTATAGCAAAACAAATACAGTATTGTAAAGCAAAACAAACTAAAAAATAAAAATTAATTAAAAACAAAAAAGAAAATCATAGTAAATCAAATTGGTTATGAGTTAGGAGTTGTAGCTGGAATTTCAGAAACCCAAAGGAGTTTAGAAAGGAGCCAGGCTTAGACTACTTTGTATAATTCTACCTTATTCCCAGCAGTAGGTGCTGAGAGAGGACATCAGCCCCAATCACAGAAAACTATCCAATCTGATCACATGGACCACGGTCTTGTCTAAGTCAGTGAAACTAGGCCATGCAGTGTGGGGCCACCCAAGACGGGCGGGTCATGATGGAGAGGTCTGACAGAATGTGGCCCACTGGAGGAGGGAACAGCAAGCCACTTCAGTATTCCTGCCTTGAGAACCCCATGAACAGTATGAAAAGGTGAAATGATAGGACACTGAAAGAGGAGCTCCCCAGGTCAGGAGGTGCCCAATATGCTACAGAAGCTCAGTGGAGAAATAACTCCAGAAAGAATGAGGGATGGAGCCAAAGCAAAAACAACACCCAGTGGTGGATGTGACTGGTGATAGAGCAAGGTCACTGCTGTAATGAGAATATTAGATAGGAACCTTAAATGTTAGGTGCATGAAGCCAGGCAAACTGGAAGTGGTCAAGCAGGAGATGGCAAGAGTGTAGATAATCTAGGAATCAGAGAACTAAAAGGGACTGGAATGGGTGAATTTAACTCAGATGACCATTACATCTACTACTGTGGGCAGGAATCCCTCAGAAGAAATGGAGTAGCCATCACGGTCAACAAAACAGTCCGAAGTGCAGTACTTGGATGCAATCTCAAAATTAACACAATGATCTCGGTTTGTTGCCAAGGCAAACCATTCAGTATCACGGAGATCCAAGTCTATGCCCTGACCAGTAATGCTGAAAAAGCTGAAGTTGAATGGTTCTATGAAGACCTAAAAGAACTTTAGAACTAACACCAAAAACAGATGTTCTTTTCATTATAGGGGACTGGAATGCAAAAGTAGAAAGTCAAGAAACACTTGGAGTAACAGGCAAATTTGGCCTTGGAGTACAGAATGAAGCAGGGCAAAGGCTAATAAGAGTTTTGCCAAGAAAATGCACTGGTCATAGCAAACACCCTCTTCCAACAACACAAGAGAAGACTCTACACATGGACATCACCAGATGGCCAACACCAAATCAGACTGATTATATTCTTTGCAGCCAAAGATGGAGAAGCTCTATACAGTCAACAAAAACAAGACAGGGAGTGGACTGTGGCTCAGATCATGAAATCTTTATTACCAAAATCAGACTTATATTGAAGAAAGTGGGGGAAACCATTAGACCATTCAGGTATGACCTAAATCAAATCCCTTATGAATATACAGTGAAAATGCGAAATAGATTTAAGGGACTAGATCTGATAGACAGAGTGTTGATGAACCATGGACAGAAGTTTGTGACATTGTACAGGAGACAGGGATCAAGACCATCGCCAAGAAAAAGAAATGCAAAAAAAAGCAAAATGTCTGTCTAGGAGGCCTTACAAAATAGCTGTGAAAAGAAGAGAAGCCAAAAGCAAAGAAGAAAAGAAAAGATATACCCATTTGAATGCAGAGTTCCAAAGAATATCAAGGAGACATAAGAAAGACTTCCTCAGCAATTAATGCAAAGAAATAGAGGAAAACAACAGAATGGGAAAGACTAGAGATCTCTTCAAGAAAATTAGAGATACCAAGGGACCATGTCATGCAAAGATGGACTCAATAAAGGACAGAAATGGTAGGGACCTAACAGAAACAGAAGATATTAAGAAGAGATGGCAAGAATACACAGAAGAACTGTACAAACAAGGTATTCATGACCCAGATAATCATGATGGTGTGATCACTCATCTAGAGCCATCCTGGAATGTGAATTCAATTGGGTCTTCGGAAGCATCACTACGAATAAAGCTAGTGGATGTGATGGAATCCCAGTTGAGCTTTTTCAAATCCTAAAGGTTGATGCTGCGAACATGCTGCACTCAATATGTCAGCAAATTTGGAAAACTCAGCAATGGCCACAGCACTGGAAAAGGTCAGTTTTCATTCCAATCCCAAAGAAAGGCAGTGCCAAAGAATGCTCAAAGTACCACACAATTGCACTCATCTCACATGCTAGTAAAGTAATGCTCAAAACTCTCCAAGACAGGCTTCAGCAATACGTGCACCGTGAACTCCCTGATGTTCAAGCTGGTTTTAGAAAAGGCAGAGGAACCAGAGATCAAATTGCTAATATCTGCTGAATCATCAAAAAGCAAGAGAATTCCAGAAAAACATCTATTTCTGCTTTACTCACTATGCCAAAGCCTTTGATTGTGTGGATTATAATAAACTGTGGAAAATTCTTCAAGAGATTGGAATATCAGACCACCTGACCTACTTCTTAAGAAATTTGTATGCAGGTCAGAAAGCAACAGTTAGAACTGGACATGGAACAGACTGGTTCCAAATAGAAAAAGGAGTACATTAAGGCTGTATATTGTCACCCTGCTTATTTAACTTATATGCAGAGTCATCATGAGAAATGCCAGGCTGGATGAAGCACAGGCTGGAATCAAGATTTCTGGGTGAAATAACAATAACCTCAGATATGCAGATGACACCACCTTTATGACAGAATGTGAAGAAGAATTAAATAGCTTCTTGATGAAGGTGAAAGTGGAGAGTGAAAAAGTTGACTTAAAGCTCAACATTCAGAAAACTAAGATCATGGCATCCAGTCCCATCACTTCTTGGAAAGTAGATGTGGAAACAATGGCTGAATTTAGTTTTCTGGGCTCCAAAATCACTGCAGATGGTAATTGCAGGCATGAAATTAAAAGATTCTTACTCTTTGGAAGGACAGTTATGACCAACCTAGACTGCATATTAAGAAGCAGAGACATTACTTTGCCAACAAAAATCCTTCTAGTCAAGGCTATGGTTTTTCCAGTAGTTATGTATGGATGTGAGAGTTGGACTATAAAGAAAGCTGAGCACCAAAGAATTGATGCTTTTGCACTGTGGTGTTGGAGAAGACTCTGGAGAGTCCCTTGGACTGCAAGGAGATCCAACCAGTCCATCCTAAAGGAGATCAGTCCTGGGTGTTCATTGGAAGGACTAATGTTGAAGGTGAAACTCAACATTACTTTGGCCACCTGATGAAAAGAGCTAACTTGTTGAAAAGACCCTGATGCTGGGAAAGATTGAGGGTAGGAGGAGAAGAGGATGACATAGGATGAGCTGGGTGGATGGCATCACTGACTCAATGGACATGAGTTTGGGTGGACTCCGGGAGTTGATGATGGACAGGGAGGCCTGGCGTGCTGCAGTTCATGGGTTGCAGAGTCGAACATGACTGAGCGACTAAACTGAACTGAAGTGACCTTTTTCTGAGAAGCAGTGTGGGAAAGAATGTGTCCCAGATTTGCCCTCCTTCTGACAAAGAGAAGAGATAAAACCCAAATTAGAGAATACATGGTGTTGTGTAAGGAAAGGCGAAATGAAAGCATGACAGGGTGACTTTTTTTGTTCTTCCTTGTGTTATGATAGGCTTGTGTGCATGCCATTTATTCCGTTTCTTATGTACTTGTTTAAAATATAAATTTATTTATTTTAATTGGAGGTTAATTACTTTCAGTATTGTATTGGTTTTGCCATACATCAACATGAATCCGCCACAGGTATATGTACTTTTGTATTTCAACATGTGCACTAGAGATATGGCCTCATGTTTCAATACAGATAAACATATTGTTAATGTCAGGCAAGGCCACTTAACTCTTTCATTTAGTTTGATGATAATGTTTATGAGGACATTACGTTAATGGAGCTTCTCCACAAAGCAGGACATTGGGATTTACTTAGGGAAAACTTTGGTTCACTCAAATCAAGTTCATAACAGCCCTATTGAGAAAGAGTTAAAAAAATCTGTTTAAAATAGGTACCTTATTTTTTAAATTAATAATTGTTTTATCATTCAGTTATTCCTTTCTGGCATGTTATACATGTTCCCTTATATGGTAAGCATTGAAAACGAGTTCCGTTATATAAAAATATAGTGAATACATATATATTTCACATTTATATAATATAAATACTTACAAATGTAATATCCATACATTTAATTTAAAGTCTGATGCCAAAATACTTACAATGCAAAGCATTAAGCCCCACTTCCTCACTTCAAAAAGAGGTTGTTACATGGGATGAACTAACAAGTTACTGGAAATGCAAGCGCTAATTGCTAAGAGTTAGTGAAGTTTTCTCCATGGAATAAAAAGCCAAGGAATACTGTTAAAACAAGAAAGAGGGTGAAAGAAAAGAGAAGAAACATCCAGGAGCAGAGGTAGAAAGATATGTGGGATACTGCTGAGTATATGTGGAAGTACAAGCACAACGGGACAATATAAAATAAAAATTAAGCCCATACCTGGACTATTTGTCAAAGAAAAGGAGTTTTATGAGTTCATCTCTGAGTAGCGGGTCAGACTATTATATGCAATCTATGACATGCTATAAATACCTAAAAAAATGAAAATGTTTTAACTTATCCTCCATATGGTGTTACAGTATATGTTTCACTATGCTTTCTAGGTTATACACCTTTCTTAAATGCAAAAACTCTCAAAAAAAACATTTCTGATTCCACTCATGGAAAACTTGTCAAACTAAATCCACCTGGGTTCCTTTATTTGAGATATTCCTACCCCTGTGTGTGTCTTGACATGTCAACAGGAGAATCTGGATGTCTGTATCACTTGAGTTTGCCCAGATGGGCTTGTGCTGTAGCTGACTTCTGCATTACATTGCCCTTGTGAGTAAGAAATATATCTTCTCCTTCATTTTAATTCCTTGTGGCAATTTAATATTGAGTGACTTGTATTCTGTTAAGAAGCATTTTGCTCTGCTTTTGGATAGTGTTCTATATTGTTTTGTTGTTTACCAAAAAATTTTTGAGCATCAGATATTCAAAAGCTTTTAGATCAATGATGAGGATTCAATAATGAGTAAGTTTTCATAGACTTTGTATCTGGCAAATGGTAACAGATACTGTTTGTAAACTAGTTCTGTGCATAGAAGTAGTACATGGAGAACATATAGTGTGTGCACGCACGGCTTAGTCACCTCAGTCGTATCCAGCTCTTTGAGACTCCGTGGACTATAGCCCGTCAGACTCCTCTGTCCATGGGATTCTTCAGGTAAGAACACTGGAGTGGGTTGCCCTGCCCTCCTCCAGGGGATCTTCCCGACCCAGGGATTGAACTCGCATCTCTTATGTCCCGGTGCATTAGCAAACGGTTTCTTTACCATTAGTTGCACAGTAAAGCGAAGACAGCCTGGCATGCTGTAAAGTTTGTCCCTTTCAGTTGCTAACTGCTCAACCTAATTAACACCCCAGTACCTCAATTTTCTCACCTCTAAAGTGGGGATAATAATCATGCTTACCTCACAGCATTATGTCAGAATTAAATGCTTTAGCATATGCAAAGTACTTAGAAGGTATCTATCAAATGTTAGAGACTGTATGTGTTTGATATTGTTATCATGCTTCGAAGTGACATAAAGGGCATCAAATAAAGACTGCTACTCAGGAAATTCTAGAAGGTAGTACTATCTTGGTGAAAAGGAAAATGTTCTAGAGCAAAACTGTTGGAATGTAAGGCGTGAGGTAGAGGGAGAGGAGAGAAAAGAACAGACGGAAGAGTTAATGCAAAAATCTACAATTGGAAAAGATTATAGCATTGAGGGGACTGAAATTACTTTGATGATATTGGAGGATGATACAAATACTAGAGAAAGCTAACAATTTAGAGAGAAATAATGACTAGACATGAAATAGCTGAAAAAAAAATGTGGTAACAAACTAAAATTTCAAGAATTAGCAATAATTAAATGGGTCAAAACAGCAGGGTAGAAATGAGTCTCAGAAGAACAGTACGCGTAGAGGCAGGGGTTGTACAATACTGCAGTGTCTCCAGGAGCTCCACGTGCTTTGGTTTTACTAACGCATACAGTGTGAGGAAAGGAGCAAAGACAGATGAAGCTTTACAGTCACATCAAAACCAGGTTTCAGATAAAAGAACCAGAACAAAGTTTCCATTCATTGTCATGAAAGACTCTTGTGGCCTAGCCTGCGAATAATGGGGAAAACTGAAGGATTATACGATGAGTGATGGAGAGCAAGTGAAGAATTTTGAGCAGAAGATGTTTCTGTTTCAGTGTGAGGCATGGATTTAAGCAGAATGACCCTCCTTGTTAGGATGCTGTTGAAATAGTACAGGAGAGAAAAAGTGGGATGAAATAACTGAGAAATATTTAGGATTAATACTTGAACGTAGCAATGTGGGTTGCACTGTATTGAGTAACCAGTATGCTTCCCAGTTCTGTTTTGTTTTTTTTTTTTTTTTTTTTTTGATGACTTGGGAAATATAGAGGAAAAGGATAGATATATCTCAGATTAATTTTGGACATGATGAATTTTGTGGCAGAACATTTAAACAATGGGTTATGCTGATAAGTACCACATAAGCCATCAGGAAAGATTTCAGAAGGGAAATGTCAGTGTTCAATCATCTACCTTTTATATTTTGTGAAAAATATGAGTTGTTGAGGTCACATAGGCAAGTATTCAGAGAAGATAAATACTACTTATTAGGAGAACTCTGATGCACCCGTGATGGACCTAAAGAGCAGGCCGTTCACAACACTGTAAATCACCTGTTGCTGTTCAGCTACCCAGTTGTGTCTGACTCTTTGCGACCCCGTAGACTGCAGCATGCCAGGTCTCCCTGTCCCTCACCATCTCCCGAAGGTTGCCAGAGTTCATGTCCATTGCATCGGTGATGCCATCCAGCCATCCTATCCTCTGATGCCCTCAATCTTTCCCCCAATCAGAGACTTTTCCAATGAGTCAGCTGTTTGCATCAGTTCAGTTCAGATGCTCAGTCACATCAGACTCTTTGTGACCCTGTGGACTACAGCACGCCAGTCCTCCCTGTTCATTACCAACTCCTGGAGCTTGCTCAAACATATGTCCATCAAGTCAGTGATGCCATCCAACCATCTCATTCTCTGTTATCCCTTTCTCTCCCTGCCTTTCATCTTGCCCACCATCAGTGTCTTTTCCATGAGTCAGTTATTTGCATCAGGTGGCCAAGTATCGGAGCTCAGTCTCAGCTCTTCAGTTCTTCCGATGAATATTCAGGACTGATTTGCTTTAGGGTTTCCTGGTTTGACCACCTTGAAGTCCAGGGGTCTCTCAAGCGTCTTCTCCAACACCACAGTTCAAAAGCATCCATTCTTTGGGGCTCAGTTTTCATTATGCACCAACTCTCACATCCATACATGACTACTGGAAAAAACAGTTTTGAGTAGACAAACCTTTGTCAGCAAAGTAATGTCTTAGCCATTTAATATGCTATCTAGGTTTCTCATAGTTTTTCTTCCAAGGAGCAAGTGTCTTTTAATTCCATGGCTGCAGTCACCATAGGCAGTGATTTTGGAGCCCAAAAATATAAAGTCTCTCTCACAGTTTCCATTGTTTCCCCATCCATTTTCCCATCTGTTCACATCACATGATTCACATGACCAAAATACTGCAGCTTCAGCTTCAGGATTAGTCCCTCCAATGAGAATTCAGCATGATCTCCCTTAAGATTGACTGGTTTTATCTCCTTGCTGTCCAAGTTACTCTCAGGAGTCTTCTCCAGCACCACAGTTCGAAGGTATCCGTTCTCTGGTGCTCTGACCTCTTTATGGTCCAGCTCTCACAACTGTACATGGCCACTGGGAAGACCACAGCCTTGACTATACAGACCTTTATCAGCAGAGTAAAAGCATGACTCTGCTTTTCAACACACTGTCTAGGTTTGTCATAGCTTCCCTGCCAAGAAGCAGTCATCTGCTTTCATGGCTATATTCATAATCTTCAGCCCAAGAAGAGGAAATCTGTCACTATTCCACCTTTTCCCCCGATGTTTGCCATGAAGTAATGGGGCTGAATAGGGCTTCCCTGGTGGCTGGGTGGTAAAGAATCTGCCTGCAATGCAGAAGACCCAGGTTCGGTCCCTGGGTTGGGAAGATCCCCTGGAGGAGAGCATGGCAACCACTCCAATACTCTTACCTAGATAACTGCATCGACAGAGGAGCCTGGCAGGCTACAGTCCATGGGATCGCACAGAGTCAGACAGGACTAAAGCAACTAAACAGCAGCAGGAACCACGATGGGGCTGTATAGGTGAAGTATAGGTAAAGTAATCTAATCCCCTACACTTCAGTAAAATACTTAAAAAAAGAAGGCCATCAAAGAGTAGTTTCAGAAGCATTCCGAGAATTGAGAGTCAGAATTTATATAGAGTCCAACAATTTTAAGTGGATTTTTCTAAAAAGAATAAACACAAACAGGGTTAAAGCAATCTGGGTTAAATTAGAAAATGATTTTCTCTCCTGTGTTTCAAAGCCAACTCTTCCATAGTAGTTCTTAATTCCATTTGCTCCAGTGTCTTCTTTCTTCATCATCATTTCTCTCCTCTTCCTCTGTCACTGTGGTTAACTTTCAAATCTCATTTCTCTATTCACTTTTTCCCAATAAAAATAATTATGTCTCATAATAAAAAATTCCTTCCGCTTGATCTTCCATCTCTCATAACTGTAATCACTATCTTCTGACTCATGCTCCATTCAATTATTGGCCCCCTGTGGTCTTTATTAATGCTACAAAATGAAGTAGAGATGGAACGAAAGCCCCTGCTTCTTATATTCAAAGAGACACATGTAGCTGATGCCACCTATTACCCGTTTCTATTTCCTCCTGCCTTGACTGTTAATATGATGCCTGGAGCGGGAGCTGAAGCTGTTTTTTGTGGCCATGAAAAAGCCCAACAGACTTACAAGAATGTTGACTGTGATGACCATGGGCTCTTAAACCAATTCCAACAGACTCCACTCTCCAAGGTCATAATAATTCAAAATTTAGAAGTTTTTATGTGTATTGTCCTATGTCAAATGTTTTATTCTTATGGCCACATTAACCATAATGTTCCATTCTTTGAAAAAAAAAAAAGAAACCTGAAGATAGGAGAGAGGAATAACTTAAAAACAAACAAACAAACAACAACAACAACAAAAAACCCACTGGTTTTAATGGTAGCAGTGTTTATCTGTTATTATATAGGGGAACACAATTCAATTGGTAAAGAATCTGCTTCCAGTGCAGGAAACCTGGGTTCAGTTCCCTGGTGGAGAAGATCCCCTGGAGAAGGAACTGGCAACCCACTTCAGTATTCTTGCCGGGAGAATCCCATGGACAGAGGAACCTGGCAGGCTGCCATCTATGGGGTTGCAAGAGTCAGACATGACTGAGAGACTAAGCACATGCAGGGAACAGAATGTGGATTTGGGGTTGGTCCGGGTTCTTGCTTGGTGATTATAAAAGAAGGTGTGGAGTGGGAGTTTTGAAGTGATGAGTCATACCTGGCCCCAGGTCCAGAATGAAGTTGCAGGAATAAGTGACAAAGTAGAGTAAGATGAAGACCACTGATATTGAAAATGTCAAGTATCTGTGAAGACAAAGAGTTATATGAGTTGCCTATATTAGTACTGGATTCACCAAAACAATGGCATAAGTTGGGACTTAGATGAATACTTCAAACTATATAGTATCACAATAGATAATGTATCTGACTTTTGGATTCAGATGCCATTTTATAGGCAAATAAATTCCAAGTCTTTATTTCTAGTATCCCCTGTCCCTATCTGTCTTAATTTTCCAGAGTCATGTAAGCTGCCTCATTATCTCCAACTGGATAGCATATTGGCATCTGGAAGTTAGTGTATCCGAAACAGGTTCTTGGTTTCTCTCTCCCAAGTATGCTCTGCGGGCTCTGTGCCTGAGCGCTCAGTCACCTCAGTCCTGTCTGACTCTTTGCAGCCCTGTGGACTGTCGCCCACCGGGCCCCCCTGTCCAAGGGGGTCCTCCAGGAGCGGGCTGCATGCCCTGCTCCAGGGGTGGAACCCACACCTGTTAAGTCTCCTGCATGGGCACATAGGCTTTTTACCACGGGCACCTCCTGGTCTGCTGTCAGTCTTCCTCACCCCAGAAGAAATGTGCACAACTAATATTTTTGAGCCAAAAATCTCCTCTGCCTAGGCCTGGGTCAAATCCATTAACACTTAGTCTATCTTCAGAAACATTCCTTACACCATATTAAAAAGTAAACACAAAATTAATTAAAGACCTAAATATAAGATTTGAAACCATAAAACTTCTGGAAGAAAACATAGAACACACTTTGACACAAATGGTAGCAATATTTTGGGTTATCTTCCCCTAAAGCAAAAGGAATGAAAGCAAAAATAAACAAAATGGGATCTAAATGAACATAAAAGCTTTTGAACAGCAAAGGTACCATCAACTTACAGAAGAGACAACCTACTAAATGGGAGAAAATGGATTAATATCTAATATATATAAATAGTTCCTACAACTCAGTATCAAACAACAACAACAACAAAAGTACCTGATTAACAATGAGCAGAAGACCTGAATACAAGACATTTTTTTCAAAGAAGATATACAAATAGTCAAGAGACACATGAAAGAATGCTGAATATCACTCCATTCCATTCCGTTCAGTCGCTCAGTCGTGTCTGACTCTTTGCGACCCCATGAATCGCAGCACACCAGGCCTTCCTGTCCATCACCAACTCCCGGAGCTCACTCAGACTCACGTCCATTGAGTCCGTGATGCCATCCAGCCATCTCATCCTCGGTCATCCCCTTCTCCTCCTGCCCCCAATCCCTCCCAGCATCAGGGTCTTTTCCAATGAGTCAACTCTTCGCATAAGGTGCCCAAAGTACTGGAGCTTCAGTTTTAGCATAATTCCTTCCAAAGAAATCCCAGAGTTGATCTCCTTCAGAATGGACTGGTTGGATCTCCTTGCAGTCCAAGGGACTCTCAAGAGTCTTCTCCAACACCATAGTTCAAAAGCATCACTTCTTTGGCGCTCAGCCTTCTTCACAGTCCAACTCTCACATCCATACATGACCAAAGGAAAAACCATAGCCTTGACTAGACGGACCTTAGTCGGCAAAGTAATGTCTCTGCTTTTGAATATACTATCTAGTTTGATCATAACTTTTCTTCCAAGGAGTAAGCGTTGTTTAATTTCATGGCTGCAGTCACCATCTGCAGTGATTTTGGAGCCCAAAAAAATAAATTCTGACACTGTTTCTACTGTTTCCCCATCTATTTCCCATGAAGTGATGGGGCCAGATGCCAATCAGCCTTCTTCACAGTCCAACTCTCACATCCATACATGACCACAGGAAAAACCATAGCCTTGACTAGATGGACCTTAGTCGGCAAAGTAATGTCTCTGCTTTTGAATATACTATCTAGGTTGGTCATAACTTTTCTTCCAAGGAGTAAGCGTCTTTTAATTTCATGGCTGCAGTCACCATCTGCAGTGATTTTGGAGCCCAAAAAAATAAAGTCTGACACTGTTTCTACTGTTTCCCCATCTATTTCCCATGAAGTGATGGGGCCAGATGCCATGATCTTCATTTTCTGAATGTTGAGCTTTAAGCCAACTTTTTCACTCTCCTCTTTCACTTTCAACAAGAGGCTTTTTAGCTCCTCTTCACTTTCTGCCATAAGACCCAGCTTGGGGCAATACTTTGAGAGCTTCTGGGGCCAAGAATGTGGCCTTTAAAGACACGCCTTCTTCATTTATTTCACCCTTCCACTTCCATTTTCTGTTCAACCAAAACATATCTGCTTTTATCTGGTTTTCATGTTGGGGTTCCACATAAAATTGCATAATTCAAAAAGATGTTCTTCTGTTTAAATACAGACACATTCATGCACGCATACATGTACACACACATACACAGTTTGAAAATCACTGATTCATTTCAACCTTCATCACTGTGTGATTGAGGCGTCAATACGGGAAAGAAAAAGTAATTTGTAATTACACAAAAGGTGTTACTATCTCTTAGTAAATCTCTTTTATTTGTGAGTCAGAGGCCAGGCCACTGCAGCAGACCCACAGAGGAAAACCTTAAGATTTTCCAGTACTGGAATTGTTTTATCTGAAAACGTTTCCTGGAGTCATGGATTCCTAGGACAGGGGTGTGGAGGCAAGGAAGGAGAGGGTGTTTCTCGAGGAGGAAAAATCTTTTGTTCGTCCTCCTGCTTCCAGATGAATAATGAAACAGCTGAAAAGAGGGCTATTAGGAAGGGAAGATAGTAATAAATCATTAAATCTCAAAAGTAGTTTTTAAAAAAAAAAATTATATCAGATTTCCCAGCCCTCCAGTAGGCGCAGAGATCGTTCCTTTGCCTCTTTTTATCCTCATTTGCTTTTATGAAGATATGTGTGTTTTCCTTATTCTGTCTTTCTAAGTCTGCTTTTTGCCTGTCTGGTTTTTTTACTTCCTTATTTATTGTATTTTATTTGAAGTAGAAGGACAGGGCTGGCTGTCATGCCTCCCAGGCAGGGTATTTGTTTGGGGGACAGGGAGGATGCAGGTGCTATCCAAGTGAGGCGTTCTTTACCAGTTGTAGAATAAAAGCTATAAGGAAGCTTAGCTACAACAGAGGAGAGCAGAAGGAACAACTGGTCAACCGAAGAACACTGGCTTGGCCATGTGCTGTGCTGTGCAGCAGGCAACAAGGCGTGCAGAGTTGGCATCCATGTCTGGAGACTGTATAATCTCAAGCTTTAGAAAATTTTTCACTGGCACTGACAAATGATTTGATTTCCAAGTGGAGAGGTGCATGAAGAGGTTGCCCTCAATCCAGCTTGTATAGATTAGGTTTGGCTGTAGTTGAGAGCAGTGGTGACTAACATTTCTGGGACAGGCACCTGCCAAGTGGTCATCGTTATCCTGGGCATTTGCAGACTGCCGCAGAAACTGTTGGTGGCCTGCTCGACTTGAATTTCTCCCTTTCTTTCGTGTTGGCAGGGCCCCAGTCTTGTTCATCTCTTCTTTCATTTTGAGGCTTAGAGAAAGGTGATCTATCCCCTGATTCCAAAGATAAATATTAATCCATCTAAACCAATCAAAATATTTCCATTTCCCTTGATATTAACTACTGGCACAGGAAGGGTCATGTGATATAGTTCCGGCCAATAAAATATGCAGGGAACTCTTTTTGGAGGGGAGAGGGAAGGTTCTGGGAAAGAGACACAGAGATAGCTTTTCTCCCTGGGTATTGTGTTTGGATGACATTCCTGAAATTGTTTGCATTCATTGTGTTATCAGCCTCAGGATAAATGTCAGCACAGAGAGGAGGGCAGAGCCAAGAGTCCTGATATTCTCCCCTGAAACCTGGGATAACTCTGGACTTCCTAGCTCATGATGTGATAACGTTTTTATTGCTTAGACTTCCCTGGTGGCTCAAATGGTAAAGTGTCTGCCTACCATTCAGGAGACCTGGGTTCAATTCCTGGGTTGGGAAGATCTCCTAACTCATATTAAATTGAAGGTTCTGATACTTACATCAGAAATTGTTCTGATATCCACTAGTTAGTCCACTTAGTCTTCACCATTGTCTGTGAAGAATATAGCTCCTTTTTGTAGTTTAAGAAATGTATTTAAGTTAATATACCTGGTAAATAGCGCAAATTCAATGCAGTTCTAACTTTATGAAAGAGATGGAACCAGGCACCAACCTGAGGCCAAAAGCAGAATTTCGTGCACAAGGTCTAGTACAGTGCCAGACATACGGTAGCCATTCTAGATGAACTAGCCCAAATCCCAGGTTTACATTATCACCATATGCTACTACTTGCAGTTCAGTTCAGTTCAGTCGCTCAGTCATGTCTGACTCTTTGCGACCCCATGGACTGCAGCACTCCAGACTTTCCTGCCCATCACCAACTCCTGGAGCTTGCTCAAACTCATGTCCATTGAGTCGGTGAGGCCATCCAGCCATCTCATCCTCTATCATTCCCTTCTCCTCCTGCCTTTAATCTTTCCCAGCATTAGGGTCTTTTCCGATAAGCCATCTTTTCTCATCAGGTGGCCAGAGTATTGGAGTTTCAGTTTCAGCATCAATCCTTCCAATGAATATTCAGGACTGATTTCCTTTAGGATAGACTGGTTGGATCTCCTGCAGTCCAAGGGACTCTCAAGAGTTCTCCAACACCACACTTCAAAAGCATCAAATCTTTGGTGCTCAGCTTTCTTTGTAGTCCAGCTCTTGCATCCATACATAACTAGTGGAAAAAAGCATAGCTTTGACTATACGAACCTTTGTCGGCAGAGTAATGTCTCTGCTTTTTAATATGCTGTCTAGGCTGGTCACAGCTTTTCTTCCAAGGAACAAGCATCTTTTAATTTCATGGCTGCAGTCACCATCTGCAGTATTTTGGAGCCCAAGAAAATAAAGTCTGTCACTGTTTCCATCGTTTCCCCATCTATTCACCATGAAGTGTTGGGACTGGATGCCATGATATTAATTTTTTGAATGCTGAGTTTTAAGCTAGCTTTCTCACTCTCCTCTTTCATTTTTATCTAGAGGCTCTTCAGTTCCTCTTCACTTTCTGCCATAAAGGTGGTGTCATCTGCATATCTGAGGTTATTGATATTTCTCCCAGCAATCTTGATTCCAGCTTGTGCTTCATCCAGCCCGGCATTTCGCATGATGTGCTCTGCATATAAGTTAAATAAGCAAGGTGACAATATATAACTTTGCCATACTCCTTTCCCGATTTGGAACCAGTTCGTTATTCATGTCCAATTCTAACTGTTGCTTCCTGATCTGCATACAGATTTCTCAGGAGGCAGGTAAGTGGTCTGGTATTCCCATCTCTTGAAGAATTTCCCACAGTTTGTTGTGATCTACACCTTAGCACTAGCAGATAACTTCTATTCCCCACAATATGGTGGAGCAGACATTCTTAAAAATCCTGTCTGTGAAAAATACCTAAAATATCAAAAAATAACCTAAAAATTTTTAAAAATTTTAAAAATGTATTGCTGAGCCGCTGTGCCTATATATCACCCCCTCCTCATATACACACGGACGGAAAAGGAAAAACTAAAAGGCAAAAAAATCAAAGCAATAGAAAAATCTAGAGAGGTAAGTGAATGCTAAAGCCAGAGGTACCATGAAGAAACATCTGTCAGTTTCTGCAACCAGAAGGCCACAGAAGCTTAAGGATCAGATACCCTGATAAAAATCTGGGCTTCTGCAGGGTCGAATTGCAGTGGAAGCGGGGTACCCTACAAAAGGGCTTAACAAAGAATTACCTCTCTTGGCTTTTGCTCTCAGTTTGAGAGAAAAAAAAACAAAAAGTTCCCTTGAGATATGTGTCAGCATAAGCCATTTCTTGACTCAGGTTTAGGGTTCAAATTCACTCTACTTACATATTCTGTGAAAGTGAAGTTGCTCAGTTGTGTCCGACTATTTGCGACCCCATGGACTGTAGCCCACCAGGCTTCTCAATCCATGGAATTTTCCAGGCAAGATTACTGGAGTGGGTTGCCATTTCCTTCTCCAGCGGATCTTCCCAACCCAGGGATCAAACCCGCGTCTCCCACACTGCAGGCAGACGCTTTACCGTCTGAGCCACCAGAGAGATCCACTTACATATTCTAGAAAATCTCAAATTGAGAATTTCATTTAAATTGTGTCTGGGTAGGTGGTGACTCTGAGCACCTAGAAGAAGCAAGTGTAAATCCTCTCTTGTGGAACACACCAGGCTTAGCCAGGTCTCAGAGAATCCCAGCTGGTAAAGACCCAGTAAATATAAACTCACAGTTTTTTAAGGAATTCCCTGGTGGTAGTGGTTAGGACTTTGTGTTCTCACTGCTGAGGGCCTGGGTTCAATCCCTGGTTGGGGAACTAAGATCCCATAGGCCATGTTGACATGGCCAAAAGCAAAACAAAACTCAGTTTTAAAAAACAAATGATAAAATATACAAGGAAATAAAATGCCACGAATGAGAGTCCAAAGAAACAACCAAAAGAAGAATCAGATCACAGATTGTGCATTGTTTAAAGCATAACCTTTAGGATTATTTGATTCTAAACTTTCATTGCCTTTGCTTTATTTTAAAACTCTGTGGGTAGTAGAGAACTGATAATAATATAAATTAATTCTGCTAACCCATGGACATTCAAATGAATCCTGTCCAGTGGAGGGACAACATTCTTCCCCCCACCCTAGAAAAACCAGTTTTGTATCTATTTGCAAATTCTTTGCAATATTCCTGATTGATAAATGTGTTGTCCTTTGGATTCCTTTGAGTCAGCTGTCACATCTGCCTAGTCCTCTCATTGTGTGTGCTGTGCTTCATCGCTGAGTCATGTCCGACTCTTTGCGACCCCATGGACTGTAGCCCACTAGGCTCCTCTGTCCATAGAATTCTCCAGGCAAGAATATTGGGGTGGGTTGATATTTCCTTCTCCAGGGAATCTTTCCAACCCAGGGATTGAACCTGGGCTCCCACACTGCAGGCAGATTCTGAGCCACCAGGGAAGCCTGAAAAAAGTTTTATACATATATAAAACTGAATCACTTTGTTGTACACCTGAATCAACAGTTGAACAGTTGTAAATCAACTGTACATATGTATATACATATATATATGAAAAGTGAAAGTGTAGTCACGCAGTTGTGCCTGACTCTTTGCAAGCCCATGGACTGTAATAGGGATACAAGTTGGAGAAGAGATGGTGACCAGTGGGAGGTCATTCAGAGTGAACTCCTCTACTCCTGGGCAGAGTCCACCGCTATCTTAAAGGCTGCTCCCAAGGTTAGCAGCTAACCCAGCTTTCTTTGGAGCAAGAATGCCAGGGTTCGAACCATGGCCCCAACATTCAAATCTAAGAGACTTGGGTCAAGTTACTTAAACCTTGCCTGCCTTATTGTCCTCACATAGAAAATGAGAATAGTAATACAGCCTTCCTTAGTGGGGTTCTTGTAAAGATGAAATGAATTATATTTGTAAATTACTTGAAATAGTGCCTGTGGCCCAGGGGTAAAAGCAAGTATTAGCTAACATTATTAATTATTGTCAGAAAGACTCAGTGGCCTATTTTTTTCAGGCCAATTTCAATTGGAAACAGGATCACCACTTCCCAATAAAGTGGTGGCTTCTTAATCTTTTTCTTTGCTATTCCTTTTCACTCACTTACTGTTTCTGATGGTCCCAGAAACAAACTGTATGGGG
>SJXQ01008171.1:395665-436031 GCA_006408695.1 Aepyceros melampus
TGAAGGGTGGGGATGGAGGAAGAAAAAAAGAAATAAAAAAGAGTGGGGGGGGGGGGGGGGGGGGGGGGGGTGGGTGGGGACACAGAGAGCAAAGAGGTAGGAGATAAATGCCAGGAATAGGTGGAACTGGCCATCATCAGAAAAGCTGGCATATCTGTGGCAGCTGACCTGAAGTAGAAAAGGAGGGAAATGGTGAAAACTGTTTGCCTCAAAATATTCTACCCACCTCAGGCCTGTGGTTAGTGAGTTATTCCTGCTAGTCAATTCATGTCCCCAGAGGGAAGATATTTTCCCCAGAAGACCCTGTTAAGAGGTGGCAGAGTGAGTGGTGAGCCATGTGGCAAAGTGAAAGTTACTCAGCCGTGTCCGACTCTTTGTGACCCATGGACTGTAGCCCGTCAGGCTCCTCCTTCCATGGAATTCTCCAGGCCAGAATAGTGGAGTGGGTAGCCGTTCCCTTCTCCTGGGCATCTTCCCAGCTCAGTAACTGAACCCAGGTCTCCTGCATCGCAGGCAGATTCTTTACCGACTGAGCCGCCAGGGAAGCCCTGAGCCATGCAGGGTAGTGGCTGGTTCCGCAGCCTCTGATGCTATTGCCCGCGTCTGTGTCCCTGGTCTGCCATTCTCCAGCTGTGGTATCTTGCATGGTTTACTGACATTTCTTTACCTGACAGGGCTTTAAGGAGGATTAGAAGAGATGAGGAATATAAAATGCCTGGACAGTAGTCAGTACCCAGTAATCCAAGGGTGCGTGCAGTATGGGCTTAGAGAAGGCCTTGTTCAGTGGACTTTGGCCATGATTTCCCATTGGAACCACCAGGAGCTTATTAAAATACCCAGGTCTTTCACTAGAGGGGAAACCCTGGGGGCTGAGCAGATTTACTTTCCCAAGAAGGGGAGGAGCTACAAACCAGCCACAGTTGTCTCCTGCCTCGGCTGGCAGTCTGCACCAGAATGTAAGTTGTTACCCGTGTGGTGCCCAAAATACCGAAAGGCCACGTGACATGGTGGGGACGGCACAGGCCTTGGGGTTACACAGCTCTACAGGGAGACGCAGCCCCAGTCAGCCGCTGGCTGTGTGGCTATGGTCAAGCCACTTCATTTCTCTGAACCTCGTGCAGAGATCTCTATAGATTTCTTTAAGCTTGTGGTGAGGATTCATTTAGGCCCAACCGTGCCCAGCGGTCAGTCAACGTCAGCATCACTTGTCTTTTCAGGATGGGGCCCTGACACCATTTAATACCAAGCCCCTCTGAGAAGATGGGAGATGAGCTTCTGAGAGCATCCCCAGCAGTAATGGAGCTGTTAGGTATGCAGCTGGCCTTTAGGCATTAAATGGAACTGAATTTTCTGCCTGGGGAACATCTGCCAGGTCACTGGTCAGTGCTCCTGATGGCTGGGTCACTGAAGATGGGTAAAAGCTCAGAGGTTACAGTCGTTGGGAAGCTGGGGCAGGGCCGAGACAGGCAGCAGGGAGAGGGCCACTGGCTTCTTCCTTACTGAAAAATGAACTGTCCGTTTCCAGAAGCCAAGAGCCTTCGTATTAGCCTATGGGTATTCCCTCCCTGCCAATGGAACAAAAACATCCCGCCTGGGTGGCACCCTATTGAAGAGCAAAGCAAGCTCTGTGATGGTTGGTGGTGGTGGGGTTCCCCTTCATCCAAGCACCCGGCTAGAGGAAGAGTCTTTGATCTGCCTCCATTTGCTCCCTGAGTTATACTCTTGGGATGAAATAATCTAACTCCCAGGATTAAATTCTCAAGCAAAGTCACACACGTTATAACACAAAACCAGTGATACACAGCCAAACCAGAACCACAAGAGGCTTAGTCAGTAGAAATGGCAGACACCACATCCCCTTCTCATCTCCCATCTCCCACCCCGGCACCCCAGCTGTAGCCCCCCATCTGTCCAAGTGAGGAGGAAGCCCTCAGGTGGGAGCTGTTCCCCACTGCTCTTGGGGTCAACTAGTGCAAGGTAGGCCAGTCTTCACCAAGACCTTTCTAGCCACAAAACATTCTCAGGGAATGTTGGGAACGGAGGTGGGGCGGGGAGCTTAGCAGTCAACCAGCTTTCTTTGTGGTTGTCTCTTTCATGTTCACATTGCGACTTTTCTTGCTTTGGGGCTCTTGTTGACATTTTGCCTTTTCTCTGACTTTTGCTGCCTCCTGCCCTGTTTCCAAGAGCACATCCACCCCATTTCTCCCGCAGGCATGCAGTAGAAACCTCCGGGAACCCCTACTGGAACATGAGTTCCTCACCTGTCTTGTCTGTCTTTACATCCTTAGCACTTAGCCCAGTACCTGGCACCAGGATGGTCCCCAGTCAAGGGTGCTAAGCCGGGGGAGCAGCTTCTTATTGTCCTAGAAGTGAGACTCACTTAGAGAAGGGTGGCTCTATCACCTTGCTCTAAAAGGTGGCTCTCTCCATCGCTGGCTTGACTGAGCAGAGGGCCCACAAGGGGTGGTGGGAGGAGAGGAATCAACAGCTTTCCAGCTCCTTCTCCAGGCCACGGGAGACACCTGGGATGTGGAATCTGATACCCGAAACTATAAGGACCATTAACTTAAGCCCTCTGAACCTCAGTTTGTTTGCTGATTTCCAAGAAAATATAGGATTCTCCTTTCTTGCCCCACAAAGAGGTTCTGACAATTCAAGAACAAAGGTTTCTACTAATATGTTCTATAAAGAAGTTTATGAGTGACAGCCTTGACTCTTTGTAAAGTGGTTTCACTAGTGGGTTCAGTGTGGTGGCTCAGAGGTTTTAGGCACTTACCATGTGTTAGGCACTGGGCTGGGGGTTTCAGTAAGTCCGCACGGTGAGGAGAGCACTCTAAAGGAAGTCCAGAGAAGCTAGCCATTCACAGACCGAGCTCAGCCTGGGGGTGTCCTAGAGGTTTGTGTTGCTAAAGCAGCCTGGAGCCTTTTCTCCTCTGGAGTCTGAAGCTGTAAGTAACACCCAGATCATTCCCATTCGGCTTCAGGACCACCCCCAACCCCCCGGCTGAGTCTATGAATAACCCTTGGTGCTGCTCCCATCAGCACCAGTGCGGGCCATATCTCTGAGAATATTGAGAAATAACTGAATATAATCTATGCTGAAGCCACATTTGGATTATGGACATCATATGACTTCAAACATCAGCATCCATTCTAATAGGAGATATTGAAGGAAGAAAAATTAAAATAGACAAACAGAGCTGCTGCTATTTCCCTCCCCTCCCACATCAGATCAGAGGCTATAGATATGCCAAGTCCTCTGCCAATAGCCAGTGCCACTGATTCCTGGCACCTACTTCCTACTTATTTGCTCTCTGTGTCTCTTCTTCTTGCAGTTTTGCTTCCAAGAGTCCACAAGAAACAGTGGGTGGGTGCAAAGGAATAGCAAAGAGAATGATTAAGGAGCTGCCATTCTAAGAGAAAAGGGGAGGGGCAATACTAGGGTAGAGGGGCAAGAGATGCAAATTACTAGGTATAAAATGAGCGACAAGGATATATTATACAACATGGGGAGTATAGCCAATATTTTATAACTAAAAATGGTGTGTAACCTTTAAATATTGTGAATCACTTATATTGTACAGTAACTATACTTCAATTTTTTAAAAAACTACCACTTTATTTTAGTCCTAAAAGATGATGCTGAGTAAGTGTGGTACCCAATCTGCCAGCAATTTTGGAAAACTCAGCAGTGGCCATAAGACTGGAAAAGATCAGTTTTCATTCCAATCCCAAAGAAAGGCAATGCCAAAGAATGCTCAAACTACCGCACAATTGCTCTCAACTCACACACTAGCAAAGTAACACTCAAAATTCTCCAAGCCAGACTTCAATTGTACATGAACCGAGAACTTCCAAATGTTCAAGCTGGATTTAGAAAAGGCAGAGGAACCAGAGATCAAATTGCTAACATCTGTTGGATCATAGAAAAAGCAAGAGAGTTCCAGAAAAACATCTACTTCTGTTTTATCGACTATGCCAAAGCCTTTGACTGTGTGGGTCACAACAAACTGGAAAATTCTGAAGAGATGGGAATACCAGACCACCTGACCTGCCTCTTGAGAAACCTGTATGCAGGTCAGGAAGCAACAGTTAGAACTGGACATGGAACAACAGACTGGTTCCAAATAGGAAAAGGAGTACGTCAAGGCTGTATATTGTCACCCTGCTTATTTAACTTTATGCAGAGTACACCATGTGAAATGCCGGGCTAGATGAAGCACAAGCTGGAATCAAGATTGCTGGGAGAAATATCAATAACCTCAGACATGCAGATGACACCACCTTTATGACAGAAACAGAAGAGGAACGAAGAGCCTTTTGATGAAAGTGAAAAGGGAGAGTGAGAAAGCTGCTTAAAAGTCAACATTCAAAAAACTAATATTATGGCATCCAGTCTCATCACTTCATGTCAAGTAGTTGGGGAAACAGTGACAGACTATTTTCTTGGGCTCCAAAATCACTGCAGATGGGACTGCAGCCATGAAATTAAAAGATGCTTGCTCTTTGGAAGAAAAACTGTGACCAACCTAGAAGGCATATTAAAAAGCAAAGACATTACTTTGCTGACAAAGATCCATCTAGTCAAAGCTACGGTTTTTCCAGTAGTCATGTATGGATGTGAGAGTTGGACTATAAAGAAAGCTGGGCACCAAAGGATTGATGCTTTTGAAGTGTGGTGTTGGAGAAGACTCTTGAGAGTTCCTTGGACTGCGAGGAGATCAAACCAGTCCATCCTAAAGGAAATTAGTTCTGAATATTCACTGGAAGGACTGATGCTAAAGCTGAAACTCCAATACTCTAGGCCACCTGATGAGAAGAACTGTCTCATTGGAAAAGTCCCTGATGCTGGGAAAGATTGAAGGCAGGAAGAGAAGGGGACGACAGAGGATGAGATGGTTGGATGGCCTCATCGATTCAATGGACATGAGTTTGAGCAAGTTCGGGAGTTGGTGATGGACAGGGAAGCCTGGCGTGCTGCAGTCTGTAGGGTCACAAAGTGTCAGACATGACTGAGAACTGAACTGAACTGACCACTTTATTGGGAGCAGTGATACCCTTTTAGATGAAAAGATGCCTAAAAATAGACCATGCTGTCATACACACAATAATAAATTATCTGTAAACACCAAACAATTATGCTCATTTTAATACAAGTATTCCATGTGGTGCTTCAGGGTATTTGGAGATGGTGTGAGAATACCCCCAAGTACAGTCTAGTGATTAAGAACTAGGTGCTGAAGTCCATCAGATCCAGGTGTTGGGCACAAGCTGTGCTGATTACTAGCTACAGGACTTCAGGCAAGCTCTGTGGCCTCTCTGTGCCTCAGTTTCCTCCTCCATAAAATGGGATATAATGTAGTACTCACCTCTGGATAGGCTGTGAGGACTGAGTAAAGCACTGTAGTCTCTCCTTGATAGTGGCTTGGAGGAAAATAGTGACTCTAACGGGATTCATTTCTCTGTTTTCCTCAATCCTTGTCAATGACATCTCTTCTCTGCTCCCACACAAGGGCACCTGATTCAATGCAGACTCTTCCACCTTCAAGGTGGGGAGCTGTGTTCTTGGCTTTAAGACAGATATCTTAAATTGTCTTCCGCAGTTACAAAGACTCAGCTGTTGCTTAGGGATTTAATTAACTAGCAATCAGAGGCTTGAAAGAGACAAACCTCTGGGGACTTTTGCTCTGGTTGGCTTTCAGAAGAGTGAGAATAGAATATAAAGAAGCTTCCAGAACTTCACTGTCCAGTATGATAGCCACAGTGGCTAGTGAGCCCCTGAAATGTGACTGTCCAAATTAAGAATATGCTGCAAGTATAAAATACACCCCAGATTTTAAACGTTTGTTAAAAGAGGAATATATGTCTCATTAATAATTCTTATTAAAAGTTGAAATGATAGTATTTTTGACATATGTATTTACTTTTGTTAATATGGCTACGGGAAGATTTCAAACTACCTCTGTGGCTGTTTGAAGGTGCTGTTCTAGAATATTCATGATTTCATAGTGACTTAACAGGCCAACACTATTTAAAACATAGATCACCTTTTAATATTTTTAAGAAGTGATATTGTTATAACCAATTTTCAGACAGGGGCAGCAAGACTATAACAACTCATTCTGTGTTGACAATCAGTAGACCTGAATAGATCTAAGCTGGGGGCTAATCAGAGGGAAGAACACTGATTTAGGAATTAAGAAACCTAGCTTCTTGTCCTTGCTATACCCCTAAATAGCTGTGTGACTTCAGGCAAATTACTGCCCCTCTCTGGACCTCTGATTTTTACTTGAAAAATAAAGGGATTGGCTGGATTTGAATTTAAAAGTGGGAAGCTAGAAGCCGGTAGACCAAATGCAGCCATAGATCTGTGTCTTGGGGGCAATGCCATTTTTAATGTACATGGTTTACATTTTTAATTTACATGGTTTTAAGTAGGGGTCAGCTCTTCTATTGCCTAGGGCTCCTACCATTCCCCTTGGACTCTCACTCCACCACTTCACAGACTTTGTTACTTGCCTCAAAATCCTTAGCTGCAAATTTTAAACTCCAGATACAATGGCCCCATGGAGGACAGTCTACTTCCTTCTATTCACTCCAATTCTGACCATTTTCAGGACTGGGGGTCTTAAGTGGTCATCACCAATCTACTCTAGGCCAAATTCTGTCTCTCTTTTTTTTTTAAATGATGTATTCCAACAAAAATAGTGCCATACCTTCCTGTAAATCATAAATATTAAACTAGAAAGAAACTTAAAAATAATCTATTCAGGGTAAACTTCTCATTTTACAGATAAGGAAACCAAAAGAAATTTAGAGGGTATAGTGCTTTTATACTTACTATGTCAGTGATTTTATTCTTTGTTTTGAAAAGTAAGATAAAAAATTATTTTTTAAATCAAATCTTATACTTATTTGCATTTCCTTTACATGAAATCCAGGTAGAATTTTCTTCTTCTTCCTTTTTTTAACAAAAATTCAATGGGATGACTAGCTAGAAAAAAAAAAGGTGGAACAGAACTGCTTCCCTTTCCTTGTGATTATGCTATATAAAACTTGTAACAAAAAATAGGTAAATGTAACCCACGCATGAAAGTAAATAGCTAAAGGATTTTAAAGCATTGGAAGAAATCTTTTTGCAAGGATAATAGCAAGCGGGACTGAACTACAGCTTTTGCATATTAAACACAGGCCTTTGTCTCTTTCACCTAAGTAGTGTGAGAAAGCAAAGTCTAATTTAATGGGGGAAAAGGAAAAGACCATAAATAAAAGGATGTGTTGTTCTCTGAGTGACAATCTTCCTATTGGCATTCTGCCCAGAAGCCCTTTCTTCTTGTCTAAACCACATGATCAGGATAAGTTGAGTAACCCAATCGAGACCCCAGAGGGTCAGGAGATACTGCAAAGCTGATCAATACCTTCAGGGTCCAGATGTCAAGCCAGACCTGACTGTTAACCTGGTCAATATTGCTGTTGGATGAACACAGAAATTCCACCTGTGATCTTGGTCAGGAGACACTCAAGGTCCATGATGGGGGAGGTCCTTCTCAAGGTTAGATGGTCACAGGCACCCTAGAAGTGTCTGAAGATATAATTACCCCTGCCCTCCAACACTGCTCCCAGGATCTCTTGCCAGGAGAGAAGTCTAACCTTGGGACTATGCCAGATTCAGGCAAGGAATAGCTCCTTGTATTTTTCCCAGGAACTTTGCTGCCCATCACAGCCATGACCTCTACCCTCAGGAAGTCAAAGTCCAAAGCACAGAAAAGATAGATCTATTTTTCATCCATGAAAATATGAAAAGATAAATGCTAGAGGTTGCATCAAAGATGCAAGAAGAGGTGAAAGCAAACAAACAAACAAAAAAAAAGCCTTTGCAACTAGCAAAAGCCAATTCAACCAACTCAAGGTGGAAAGAAGATGAAAATTAATAGTAAAATGTTTTAAAGAGATACATTTTTTTCTTGATTTTTCTATTCATTTCCTCCCCTGCTTTTACACTTCCTGCATAGTAGGTCCTTAATTTTCCCTGTTTCTCCAACAATCTATTCTTTAAAGGTGCATCAAAGATTTCACTTATTTAAAAAAAAAGAATGCACTGCTCCCATGAGGTTTTCTAACTCTTCAACCACAGAATATCTTACTTTACTATCTGCCCTGTTCATTTGCCACTTAACTATGGTCTTGATGTGACCAGGCTGTAGACCCTTCACCGGCAGAGCTGTGTGAGTGACAGTGTCTAGCTGAGCTAAGCAAGGAGCTATAGAGGAGCCCAGGGAAGCAGCTATCAGCCTGGACCCTTCCCGCTTCCCATTCCCAGCATGCCCTGGGACACCGTGCCTTCTGCTGACTCCCTCCCCTTCTGGACCAAACAGGAACCGCTTCTTTCCTCAATAGAAGGCTGAGAGAACTAGAGGGCTTTATCTTTGTTCAAAAGATAAAGTATCAGGGAAACAGAAAGCATTCTCAACCGTTCAGGGAGTTTTATAACAGCAATTACCATTATCTGTATTATTAAGATTTTCTTAGAAATCCAAGTCTTTTCCCATGGAACAGACCTAGACCATTAAAAGAAAAAAAGGAAGCAAAGAAAAACCTTTCACGGATTTTTTTCTGGATATTATTACCATGATTCCGGGGACTTTTTTTTTTTTTTTTTTAGCAAATATGTATTCATTGGGTTCGGGGGCTTCCCAGGTGGCTCAGTGGTAAAGAATCCACACGTAACCCAGAAGACACCAGTTCAATCCCTGGGTAGGGAAGATCCTTTGGAGGAGGAAATGGCAACCCACTCCAGTATTCTTACCAGGAAAATCCCATGAACAGAGGCCTGGTGGGCTACCATCCATGGAGTTGCAGAGTTAGACATGACTTAGCAACTGAGCACACATTCACTGGGTTCACACAGTCCACAGGTTAAATGCAGGCAAGCCCATAAAACAAGCATTAACAACAAAAATACAGTCCATATTGAACTGAACATTTAAAATGGGTAAGATGATGTATTTGATGTTGTATTTTTACAATTAAAAACTGAAAACAAACAAACCACAGAGTCTGTGTATGGTGCCAGGCACTAAACTACGAGCAGCAAGTTGAAAATGGAACATGTGAGACCATAAGTTATGGTGGAAATGCGTGAAGATTTTAGCTTAATTGGAGGGAAGTACAATCCATAACTGTGTTATAACACAAGCTAGGCAAGGAAGAAAATGACTATTAAAAACTCAACCATGGAATAGAGGTAGGCATTTGTTAAGACATTAAAATTATACTTGGAATGCACATGGAACTGAATGCAGAGCTAAGTACTATATCATTAGATGTCTGTTTTTATTTATATAATTCACTCCCTTACTACGCAATGGAGTCAAGATTTGCAGTCTTATATGGCTGAATGTGTATTTAACTTCATCCTTTTCCCCCTAAGTTAAAAGTCAGTACGTGCCAAGAACATAAAATTCCAGCCGGACAAATGAGGAACAGAGGAAGGAAACGGCCACTTTGGCCGGCGCCTTTGATGGGCACATCTGTAGAGAAAGTACAACACTGGGGGCGGATTCTCCCTGCTCAAAACCCTTTAAAAAAAAAAGATTCCCCATTGTTTGTTGCAGTGTTTCTCAAACATATCTGATTTCAGGACAATTTTTATGTATAATACATTGAGAAAATTACCAGGAAGAGCTAATGAACTGCATCATCATAATGATGATAACAGATAGCATTCACTGATACTTACATGCCAATACTGTTCTAAGCACTTCATACACACTGACTTGTTTAATCCGCAGAGAAATCTGCAAGGTAAGTATTGTTACTACATCAGCCTTCTGATCCTCCAAGTTTCATAGTGGAGGATTCAACCAACCTTGTGGAGGATTCAACCAACCTTGGATAGAAAATACTCAAGAAAAAAAAATCCAGAAAGTGCCCCAAAAAACTTGAATTTGCTGCATGTCAGCAACTATTTCCATAGCATTTACATTGCATTTACAATTATTTCTATAGTATTTACATTGTATTAGGTATAGTATGTCATTTTAGAGATGATTTAAAGTATATGGAGGATGTGTGTATTATATGCAAATACCACAGTTTTATATATAATGGAGTTGAGCAACCCTGGATTTTTATATCTATGGGCAACCCTAGAACCATTTCCCTGAGATGCTGGATTTAAGGGCTGACTATATCTCCCATTTTACAGATGAAGATACAGAAGCACAGATAATCACAGAGTAATTTGTTCAAGGTTACAGAGGTAATAAGGGGTAAAGTCAGGATGCGAACCAAAGCAGTTTGACTCCAGAGTCCAGAGGCCTTGACTGCTGCTGTGAACTGAATGAGTGTTCCCCCAAAACATGTAGGCTGAAGTTCTAAGCTCAGTGTGATGGAATTTGGAGATGAGGCCTTTGGGAGGTAACCAGGTTTAGATGAGGTCATGAGGGTAGGACTCCCTACCTAACCCCCCGACCCCTGACTGGATTACTGTCTTTATTAGAAGAGACATAAGAAAACTTCTCTCTTTCCACAAAGAATAGGTCCTGTGAGCACACAATACGATGGAGGTCGCCTACAACAGGAAAAGGACCTCAGAATGAAACCTACCCTTGTTGATACTTTGATCTTGGACTGCCAGCCTCTTGAACTGTGAGAAATAAATTTCTGTTGCTTAAGCCACCCAGTCTATTTGCTATTTTGTTACGGCAGCCTGAGCAGACTAAGACAATCACTATATTTCACCTTCCTGCCCAGCATAGAATTTTAAGGAATGGTGTGTAAATGTTTAGGCCACAATAAACACGGAACAGCATCAGAATGAATGCTGAAATCACAGGATGCCTGATGAGAGATGATGACTCTTGATCGGTTAGTCTTGCTGCCTCCTTAAGCTCCCAGAACAGGCTGGTATGCTCTGCATAACATGCTGGTATAGAAACATCATTTTTAAAGGAAAATGGACTATAGGGGAGAAAAGATAAATGCTTTTAGTATCTTTAAAAAAAATAAGTTTTAGCTTTTAGATTTACAGAAAAATTGCATGTGGCACTATTCAAAATAGCCAGGATGTGGAAGCAACCGAAATGTCCATCAGTTGAGGAATGGATAAAGAAGATGTGGTAGAAATATACAATGGAATATTACTCAGCCATAAAAAGGAACAAAAGTGGGTCATATGAGAGATGTGGATGGACCTAGAGACTGTCATACATAGTGAAGTAAATCAGAAAGAGAAAAACAAACACTGTAAATTAATGCATATATGTGAAATCTAGAAAAATGGTATAGATGGCCTTCTTTGCAAAACAGAAATAGAGACACAGATGTAGAGAATAAATGTATGGATTCCAAGAGGGGAAAAGAGGTGTGGGGTGAATTGGGAGATTGGGATAGACATATATACACTACTATGTGTAAAATAGATAATAAGAACTTACCATTTAGCTCAGGGAACTCTACTCCATGCTCTGTGGTGACTTAAATGGGAAGGAAATCCAAAAGAGGAGGGGAAAATGTATAGCTGGTTCACTCTGCTGTATAGTAGAAACTAACACAACATTGCAAAGCAACTACACTCTGATAAAAAATTAATTTAAAAAAAATGAAAAAAGAAAATAATATAGCACATTTATTACAATTAATAAAACAATAATAATACATTATTTCCAACTGAAGTCCATACTTGATTCAGATTTAGTTTTCATCTGATGTCCTTTTTGTGTTCCAAATAGATGGGGAAACAGTGGAAACAGTGTCAGACTTAATTTTTTTGGGCTCCAAAATCACTGCAGATGGTGACTGCAGCCATGAAATTAAAAGACGCTTACTCCTTGGAAGAAAAGTTATGACCAACCTAGATAGCATATTCAAAAGCAGAGACATTACTTTGCCGACTGAGGTCTGTCTAGACAAGGCTATGGTTTTTCCAATAGTCATGTATGGATGTGAGAGTTGGACTGTGAAGAAGGCTGAGCGCCGAAGAATTGATGCTTTTGAACTGTGGTGTTGGAGAAGACTCTTGAGAGTCCCTTGGACTGCAAGGAGATCCAACCAGTCTATTCTGAAGGAGACCAGTCCCGGGTACTCATTGGAAGAAGTGATGCTAAAGCTGAAACTTCAGTACTGTGGCCACCTCATGTGAAGAGTTGACTCATTGGAAAAGACTCTGATGCTAGGAGGGATTGGGGGCAGGAGAAGGGACGACCGAGGATGAGATGGCTGGATGGCATCACTGACTCGATGGACATGAGTCTGAGTGAACTGTGGGAGTTGGTGATGGACAGGGAGGCCTGGCGTGCTGCGATTCATGGGGTCGCAAAGAGTTGGACACGACTGAATGACTGAACTGAACTGAACTGATCTCATCCAGGATGCTATGTTACATTTAGTTGTCAAGTCTCTTTAGGTTCCCCTTGGCTATGACAGTTTCTCAGACCCTGGTTCAATCCCTTGGTAAGGAAGATCCGCTGGAGAAGGGATAAACTACCCAATCCAGTAATCTTGGGCTTCCCTAGTGGCTCAGCTGGTAAAGAATCTGCCTGCAATGTGGGAGACCTGAGTTCAATCCCTAGGTTGGGAAGATCCCCTGGAGAAGGGAAAGGCTGTCCACTCCAGTATTCTGGCCTGGAGAATTATAGTCCATGGAGTCAAAAAGAGCAAGACATGACTGAGTGACTTTCACTTTCACTTTTCAAGTTGTACAAGGATAGTTTCTTGCTCTGTTTTTGCTCTGCCTTCTACAATCGGTTTTTTTCTCTTATAACCCCCTTTCCAAGTTCTGAGGCATATTTCCTCCTTTTTATCACCAGTCGCATAGGTGAGCCATGGTTTAGTCACTCAGTCATGTTCAACTCTTTGCAACCCCATGGACTGTAGCCTGCCAGGATCCTCTGTCCGCGGGATTTTCTGGGCAAGAATACGGAGTGGATTGCCATTTCCTTCTCCAAGGTAGAGAGGTTTTCTTCAGGTGCAGTCCTGCCTGGGAACCAGTGGATGTGAGCAGGGCTGTTTGGCTATCCCTGGATCTGTGTATTTTGGAAACAATGAGAACATTTGTGGGACACAGGCAAAAGCCCACATGGACTCCCATGTACCTATATCTAAATATTTAAAGTTATGAATCAAGAGAATAAACTGTTAAATAAAATGTTTTATTCTCCTAATTTGACAAGTGTACCTTCATCATGACCTGGAGAGGCCATTTCAAGTGCAGAATTCTTGACTCCTTGGAGTTCTGTGCTGAAATGGAGTGGGCCCTGTTTCCCCGCTCAGTCCCCACTTGTGTTTCTGTTCCTGGCTCTGAGGGGCCTCCTGAGCAAGGCCACGGCTACCTCAGCCTGTGGTCCAAACTCTGTCCACAATTTTTGCAAACAGCTGCCACAAGGCCACCTGAAGATCTTACAGGGACAGAGAGGTTAGCGCCAGAAGCAGGGTCCTGGGAAAAGGTCACATGGGCCCTGGAGGCAGGGTCAGGAAAGGCCCTCTGCATGGAGGATTCGGGCATCCCTGCTCCTTGAAGCATCCCTGCTCCTTGAAGCATGGTCTAGAAGGGGCGGTGGGCTCTGGTGGCCGCATCTCCCAGGCCCAGAGGACTCCTCATCCAGCGAGGAGAGACACAGCTGAAAGAAGCCCATTTCTCAGACTTGAACGTGTGTGTGAATCACCTGAGACCTTATTTAGTGGGTCTGGGGTGGGGGCTGAGGTTACAGGTCTAAAAGGCTCCCAGGTGATGCCAATGCTGTGGAACAAGGACCATGCTTTGAATAATAAAGCTCTAAAGCAGGGCTCCCCAACCTCTGGGATCTAATGCCTGAAGATCTGAGGTGGAGCTGCTGTAGAATAGAAATAAAATGCACAATAAATGTAATGCACTTGAATCATAACAAAACTATCCTCCTCTCCCCCTAGTCCTGGAAAAAATTGTCATCCATGAAACCAGTACCCGGGTCAAAAGGTTGGGAACCACTGCCCTAAAGTATAGTTCCAAGGTAGGGGTCCTTCTTGCCTTGGCAGACTAATACCCTCGGCAAAAAATGATATAATTGATATCAATTTAATCACACCCATGGTTAAATTGGGGCTTCCCAGGTGGCTCTAGTGGCAAAGAACCCACTTGCCAATGCAGGAGACACAAGAGATACAAGTTCGATCCCTGGGTTGGGAAGATCCCCTGGAGAAGGAAATGGCAACCCACTCCAGAATTCTTGCCTGGAGAATTCCATGGACAGAAGAACCTGGTGGGCTCATAGTCCATGGGGTCACAAAGAGTTGAAACGACTAAGCGTCTGAGCATACAAGTACAGCATGGGTAAATTACCAATAGAACTTAGTATACTTTCACTACACAAAAATGTAGATGTAATACAAATTTGAATGTAGTATCAGTGCCCATTCGGGGAGTTCTTTAGTTTAGCAGGACCCAGTAAGGGTCACAGGTTTCAGCCCTGATAGCTGTCCTTTTCTTCCCCTTCTGGTGGCCTTGACCCCTTCCTGCGTGTGGCTGGCCCCGAGTCCCTCCCTGCCCGGTTACTGGCATTTCTCTTAGAGCTTTGCTGTCCTTTCTGCAGATTCTTACAAACATTTCTTACTTTCCCTCATCATTTATTCCACTCTTTCCTCTCATGTGCTTTCCCACACTCTCGGCACCTTTCTTCCGGCAGTAATTCCAGCAGACTTGCTACTTTCCCGGGTCCCTCTGCCCTTTGCCCTCAGCCCTCAAGCCTCCTCCTCTGAGTCACCCCGCCATTCTTGCAGCTGCTGCCCCTGTCCCCAGGCTCCCAGAGGCGCTCACTTTCCTGATACTGGGAAGCACCCTCCAGAGGTCTGCCTTCTGGGGCCTGGGGAGGCGTCTTCAGCCAATTCCATGTGGCCAGAGAAGCTATTTCTGCCTTTCGGAAACCTCCTCACTGGCGCAGGAAGTGACCAACTTCCTGGCAAAGAGTTCTCAAGAACATCTTCTCAAAGGGGAAAAAAAGAGAAAACATACCTCTGACGTACACGATGGTTTCCTCACTTTTAACTGGGCCTGCCCGCAGCCAGTGATGTGGCTCGAGGCTGACGAGCTTCTGCTGGTGACAGAGGCCTAGCCTGTGCAGCCCACTCAGACTCAGGGTGTTGGATGTGGCCTTGGTTAAGTTAGCTTTGACTGAATCCAGTTTAGCTTCCTGGGGCTGAAAATCTGTTTCCTATTTACTCTCTGCTTCTGTGGCTCCTTCCATGGGGCGAGCCAATGTTAAAGAAACTGCCTGCCAATGCAGGAGATGTAAATACGGATTCAGTCCCTGGCTGGGCAAGATCCTCTGGAGGAGGGCATGGCAACCCACTCCAGTATTCTTGCCTGGAGAATCCCATGGACAGAGGAGCCTGGTGGGCTACGGTCCATAGGATCACAAAGAGTCAGACATGACTGAAGTGATTTATCACGCACACATCCTGTGGCTCCTTTCAAGGGACACCGCCAAAAATTGGTTAATACATAACGTGAATTTTTTGCTAAAACTGAGGATTCGGACACGTCAGAATGTTGAGTCAAGCAGATCGTGCCACGGGCATACAGGAGGATGCAAGCTTTCCTCCAGAAAGAGCAATGGTGTAAAGTGGAGCCAGAATGCTTACCTCGCCCACTCTAACCACCTCCCTAAACCCCCAGAAAACAAAAAACAAAGCAGAAAAAAAGTTCCGTGTTCACTAGAACACATGAGGATGTTGTCTTAGGATTATGTAAGAGATGACTTCAGGGGGCAATAAACAAGCTCTTTCCAAACAGTGGCATGTTGATATGTGTATGTGCTCAGCC
The DNA here is from genome assembly GCA_006408695.1 of Aepyceros melampus. Taxonomy (NCBI): domain Eukaryota; kingdom Metazoa; phylum Chordata; class Mammalia; order Artiodactyla; family Bovidae; genus Aepyceros; species Aepyceros melampus. The sequence goes on from SJXQ01008171.1 coordinate 411,462, forward strand.
TCTCAATCGTGTCTGACTCTTTGTGACCCCATGGACTGTACCCCGTCAGGTCCTTCTGTCTATGGGATTCTCCAGGCCAGAATACTAGAGCGGGTAGCCATGCCCTCCTCCAGGGCATCTTCCCACCCCAGGGATTGAACCTGCCATCTCCAGCATTACAGGTGGGTTCTTTACTGTTTGAATCACCAGGAAAGCATGTTGATATAAATGAACCCCAAACCAGTTTACTCTCTTTCGTTGTATATACTGTAAGGGCTTGTTAGACTTTAGCAAAGACTGCAGGTGAAATCACTGCTGACTATGGTGTCGTGCTGAAGTATATTTTTTTTCAAATATTCTATCCTAAATTCTAGCAGTCAAAGATGTGCCTCCAGCTCGAAAAGTTTAAGAACCACCATCCTACCGCCATCTAAGATGCAACAGGACTATCCCCAAGAGCAAACTGAAACAGACGTGTCGGTCTTCAGGGTGTCATCCCCTCTTCCTGCTACCGCTACTTGCCTACCATTGCTGGTTTTACCTCAGTGCAGAAAAGTTACTAAAACTACTAAACCCCAGGTTAGTAGTTCGAAGGTGTCATCAAGCTAATCTGACTAATCCATGCACACCTGCGTGCTAAGTTGCTTCAGTTGTGTCCGACTCTGCCAGGCTCCTCTGTCCGTGGGATTCTCCAGGCAAGAATACTGGAGGGAGTTGCTATGCCCACCTCCAGAGGAATCTTCCCAACCCAGGGATCGAACCTGCATCTGCTGCATTCCAGGTGGATTTCTCTTTTTTCACCGCTGAGTCCCTGGGGAAGCCCAGTCCATGCTATCATGCAAATGGAGGTGGGCCCTTCCTTCCAGTCAATGTACATGTTCATGGTGGCCTCAGGAGACTCGACCTCTCTCGTGCCTGACAGGACAGAAGACAGACACATGAGGAAATCTTGCTGAAAGAGAGACTCTCTCACAGGTGTGATCTTGGGATCCTCTTGTTCTACCGATACACTGGTCTTCTCCTACACAAGTGATTCAACTTCCCTGAATTCCAGACTCTCAGTTCAGTGAGACCACCAGGCTTTGTTTGCTTTCCCCATCCCCTGATTGAAGCCTAGAAACTGCCTCCAGCTAGTAACATAAAGGTGAGAGAGGAGAGTGAAAAAGCTGGCTTAAAACTCAGCATTCAAAAAACTAAGATCATGGCATCCAGTCCCATCACATCATGGCAAATAGATGGGGAAAAAAATGGAAACAGTGACAGACTTTATTTTCTTGGGCTCCAAAATTATTGCAGATGGTAACTGCAGCCATGAAATTAAAAGACACTTGCTCCTTGGAAGAAAAGTTATGACCAACCTACACAGTGTATTTAAAAAACAGAGACATTACTTTGGCAACAAAGGTCCATATAGTCAAAGCTATGGTTTTTCCAGTAGTCATGTATGGATGTGAGAGTTGGACCATAAAGAAAGCTGAGCACTGAAGAATTGATGCTTTTGAACTGTGATGAGGAGAAGACTCTTGAGAGTCCCTGGACTGCAAGGAGATCCAACCAGTCAATCTTAAAGGAAATCAATCCTGAATATTCACTGGAAGGACTGATGCTGAAGCTCTAATTCTTTGGCCACCTGATGAGAAAAGCTGGCTCACTGGAAAGACCCTGATGTTGGGAAAGATTGAAGGCAGGAGGAGAAGGGGATGATAGAGGATGAGATGGTTGGATGGCCTCACCAACTCAAGGGACATGAGTTTGAGCAAGCTCCAGGAGATGGCGCAGGACAGGGAAGCCTGGTGTTCTGCAGTCCATGGGGTTGCAAAGAACTGGACACAACTGAGTGACTGAACAAATAAGCTGAAGCAATCATAGAACTGACCTTGTTTTTTTCCCTTTTTTAGGGACCACTGTCCTGTGCTGACTATTGTCCAAGGTCTGAAACCACTGTGTCATAGTTTGCCCAGATTTTTAGTTACTTAAGGTAAGAGAGTAACCTCTGGAGCCTGGATTACTTCATCATGGGCAGAAGTTGAACTTCTCTCAAGGCAGATTTAATGAAATAACAAATGACATTTTAAGTCATGGTGTTTTCACTTAGTAGATATTGGTCATTTTTTCCATTTTGTTGCATAATTTTGGTAAACATCATTTTAAACTGTGTATACATTCATTCACTTACCAAACACATTGGTTGAGTAATTCCTAAACTCCAGGCTGTGGATAAAGCAGTGTGTTGAGATAAGTTTGCCAGCCTCCCAAAGCTTTTACACTAGAGGAAGGAAGACAGGTAAAAGATAAACCTGTGATAAGAGCTAGAAAACAGGGTGGTATGTTAAAGAGTGACAGGGCAGCTGCTGAAGATTTGTATTTAAGGAAGCCCTCTCAAAAGGTATGATGTGGAAACTAAGTGAGTGATCTGCGGGGCAGTCATGTGCAGGGTTCCAGGCAGAGGCAGGGATGTGCCTGAGCCCCAGGAAAGTGGCAAGCCTGGTGCGTTGGTGGAACAGAGAGGAGACTGGCTTGATGAGAGTCCGTGAACCAGGCGGGAGGGTGACACTAGTGAACTCAGGGAGGTAGGCAGGGGCCAGGCTCTGTGGGGCAAAGAATGTCGTACAGAGGCAGAATTTATTTACTTAATTTTGTCGTTACATATTGACTTCCTTATTCCTGTCCTGTGAAACTTAGATTTTTGCAGTTTACAACATCGTATCATAAATACCACTGCAATTAAAACCTTTGTTCTCCACAATCCCCATACTTAGATTTATTTCAATATGGCAGAATTCCAAGACTGGAATTAGAGTTAGGAGGTAGCAGCAGGAGCTGATGGTGCCCTTGGGGTCCCTGTAACATTCAGAGGTGTCTGTCCTCAGCTGCGGTGGGGCTGCTGACACTTCACACTTTGCACAACTAGAGCCACCTCCCCACGTGGCTGGGAATGACACCCTCCAAGCCTACAGCCAGTGGCTGACTGGTGTGCAGATACAAAATCTCCCACCTCCTTGCCTCAATGCAGGACAAACTCTGTGGTGCCATTTACACTCCAGAGCTCCTGAAAGGACCAGTGGAAGCCATGATCCTCCCGAAGCCACATTCTTGCTGAATTTTTCCTGTCGCTACCCTACTCCCCCTCCCTCCCTCCCAGATTTATTCCAGAACGTTCCCCTTAAAACTCACCTGCACAGGAATCCCCACATCAGGCTCTCCTCTAGAGAACCCAATCTAAGACAGGATATGAGGTTTTTGAAGATTCCTGATTTATCCCTGGTGGCTCAGAGGGTAAAGCATCTGCCTGCAATGCAGGAGACCTGGGTTCGATCCCTGAGTTGGGAAGATCCCCTGGAGAAGGAAATGGCAACCCACTCCAGAATTCTTGCCTGGAGAATCCCATGGATGGAGAAGCCTGGTGGGCTACAGTCCATGGAGTTGCAAAGACTCAGACACAACTGAGCAACTTCACTTTCACTTTATGCAGGAGATGCAGGTTCGATCCCTGATCCAGAAAGATCCCATACACCCTGGAGCAACTAAGCCCGTGCACCACATATATTGAGCCTGTGCTCCACAGCAAGGGAAGCCACCCAGTGAGAAGCTCAAGCATCACAGCTACAGAGTAGTCCCTGCTCGCCAAACGAAAGAAAAGCCCACACAGCAACGAAGACCCAGCACAGACAAAAATAAATAAATACATACAAAAATAAAATTATATAAAAAAGAAGAAATTCCATTTTTAGAAACACCCTGTCCACTGAAGGCAATTTGAAATGTACACAGTTCCCATGAAGGGTAGAAATTACTGGGAGGTTGCAGATAGGTAGCTGAAGGATAACTAAAGGTCTGGAGGTGAAGGACTCATGGTACCTGATGGCTCCATGTGGAATGAGGATTAAGATTCCGTTGGGTTTGGAGGAGTTAGGAACACAAGCCTGTGAAGACTTAGGAAGAGTCAGACTTGACCTTCAGCAGCAGGAGGTCATTTGAGAGCATCATGTGAACTTGTTCCTTCTTTCAGTGACACCGGGTTATCCCACTGGTCCCAGAGCACCCTCCCATTCTCCCCCAGGAGTCTGCTGTTTGATCCCAGGAGCCCTGTGACTTTAAGATAAGAGGACAAGAGAGCAGAAACACTGAAGTCGGGGATGGGAGCACTGGTCAAAAGAAAGAAGGAGACACATTGAGAAATGAGAAAGAGGGTTCAGACCAGGGAAGGAAAACTTAAGGGATCCTGACACTTTACTCATGATTCTTGTTCTCCTCTGTGCTATGGGAAGAAGGCAGTCACACAGGAAAGCTGAAGATCGGCAGTGACTGTCACGTGGGTGTGTGTGCTTAGTCATGTCTGACTCTGCAACCCCATAAACTTTAGCCCTCCAGGCTTCTCTGTCCATGGGATTTTCCAGGCAAGAATACTTGAGTGGGTTGCCATTTCCTTCTCCAGGGTATTTTCCTAACCCAGATAGATTGAACCTGTGTCTCCTGCATGGGCAGGAAGATTTGCTACCACTGCGCCACCTGGGAAACCCAACGACTATCACACACACACTCACCCTGCTACTCTTCCCTGGGCCCCATCTCCCCATCCTTTGAAGAGAGGATCTTAGGTAGGGAGTCCCAGCAGAGGGTTTGGAAGCACCTCTTATTGAGAGTCTGGGCAGATGCCAACCTGGCTTCCAAAGTAGATGACAATTCTACTGCCAACCATTTCTGAAGAGGCTGATAACTGAAGAGGCTGCAATCTAGAATCATTAACAAATCTGACCAAACATCAGGGAAATGAGAAAAGACTACGTGCAGGAAGGCAGTTGGGCTTGCTCTGGATTCTTGTGCTATCTCTACTCATCAGAATGAGAATAGCGATGATTAGGTACACACCGGAACATACCCATCATGTACTGAACACACACACCTTTCCAGCTCTAAGGTGGCATGGTCCTCGAGCTGCTTTTCCAGGACTGTGGATGGGTCTCACTGAGCCAGTTTTCAGGATGATGGTAATAACTGAGACTTACACAGGACTCTATAACTTACAAAATATTTCAGAAATACTACATTTAGCTGCCACTCATCTGTAAGACAGTTACTCTTTATCATTGTGGTTTTCACTTTTTCATGATGAGTATACTGAGATGAGTACATTGAGGGTCAGAGCAATGAAATAACTAGCCCACACTCCCATAGCCAACATGAAGCAATCATTTTCTACTGAAGCTGTATCGCACACTCTATTTGCCTGCCTTGTCCCTTTCTGTGCTCACTGGAGTCTTCTTACATCCTGCTGCTCAGGGCTAAGAGTTCTAAGATCCTAAAAAGGGCAATGGGGCGTTGGCCACCCTTGGACTCCTGAAAGCCTATACTCTCTTTCTAAAGGATGTTCTCATGCTTGATTGGAAAAGACCATGATGGCACAGCCTTTTTAATTTGGGGGTACAGCTCCCAACTTCCTGAACTCATGAAGCACTCCTTTCTCTGCCTAATTTGCTTCTCTGTTGCTCCCAAGATGGCAGGCGTCTTCACATCAATGGAAAGACGACAAGAGGCATGAACCCACCCCTGCATGTGTATCCACGTATCCCAGGGTGTGCAGGAAATGAGAGCGCAGGTCACCGGCCACTGAATGCTGAGCACATGCTTTATAACCTGCCCCGCCAGCTCCCTGTTACCCCCCTGCCAGCAGAGCTGCCTGTGTGACTAATCTGGGCGGATAGAATGCTAATTCTTTCTCTCCTTACCCTAAATGAAGTCTTGTTAGGAAAGTAAATGCTCTGCCTAGAACAAATACTTCACTTAACATATTCCAGAGACACATTTAAATTATCTAAATTATTTTTAGATGACGCACCCCTTTGGATTATTCAGACCATTGCTGCTTTCCTTAGCAAGAATAATTGAGAATTGACACAAAAAGAAACTCACCTGAAGCCCAAAACCCCAGGGCTTAAGCTGACTTGCAGAACAGGTATAGCGCCTACCGTGGAAGGAAGTCTACAGTGATCTTGTCTGGGAGAATTCATCAGCCCGAGGAACGTGGTGGTGGTAATTCCAGCCTTTGCAAGCCCTGACTCACTGCAGAGCGTGCTGTGCGGTGGGGACAGACCCGGCTTTGGATTGGATGACTCTCTCAGGTGGAGACACCCCGCAGGCCTGGGAGGCTCCATAATCCTCACTAGGGCATTATTACCATTGCCAGTTCTAGCCGTTAGTAGGCACAGATGCCCTGCTGAGGTTCCCAGGTGGGATGTGTGGGACTAAGACTCCTCAAGAAAATAGAGAGCCTCTAGACTGGAGAAGGCAATGGCACCCCACTCCAGTACTCTTGCCTGGAAAATCCCATGGACGGAGGAGCCTGGTGGGCTGCAGTCCATGGGGTCGCTGAGTTGGACACGACTGAGCGACTTCCCTTTCACTTTTCACTTTCATGCTTTGGAGAAGGAAATGGCAACCCACTCCAGCATTCTTGCCTAGAGAATCCCAGGGACAGGGGAGCCTGGTGGGCTGCCATCTATGGGGTCACACAGAGTCGGACATGACTGAAGCGACTTAGCAGCAGCAGCAGGAGACTGGAGGTTCGTTCCCCAGCTCACAGCAACAGAGGCACTTAGTCCAGGGAGGCAACGATGGTGGCAGAGAGGCAGAGAGGGAGGAGAACTGGGCTGGCCCACCTCCTAGAGCAGTGTGCCTGCCATGCCTTGGCACCAGAAGCAGGCTAAACAGCCATGCCGGTGCCTGCAGGTCTGCTGGCTAGCCCAAGAGGCCCCATGAGGGTGATTAGAACTAGAAGTGTTTGTCAGACAGCAACACCGATCACAGACTCTGGAGGAAACCAGGCGAGAAACAAGAAGTGTTTCCTCTAGGAGCTGCTGCAATGAGGCAGGGAGAGTTCTGGGTCAAAGGCCAAAGACCAGCAGATTTAAGGAACAGGCTGTGGAGGTGATCAGTGAATTAGAGTCCCTCCCATTCCTAATGTTCTGTGGTTCGAGTTTATGGGAGGAGACTGAATAAACTTACTTCGAAAATACACAAATGCTCAGCACCAGGAAATGTCAATGATGAAGTCAAGACTGTCTGCCTTGAGCATGATCTTTGTAGGTCACTGATAGCAGGGCTGAAGACTGGACACCACAGACAGAGAGTGTGGGTGTAAGAAAAGGTAGGTGATTCTAGCTGAAATATCGGTGAGCTGGTTACGGAACAGATTGGAAGGGGAAAACTCTGTATTTTTTTAAACTCAAGGCTGAAGATCTCATCTTTTCTCCTAGGGAGAGAGATTCTGCTACTGTTTCGGCCAAGGCGTGAGCCTCCTAAAGGAGGAGACGACTCAGGTGTTCCCTCTTGAAAGATGGCTCCTGGTGAGAGAAGGGTGGCTACAGGGGATTCAGGGCTGACTTAAGAGTTTGCTGTAGTGATTGAGATGGCCCAGGACCCTTACTTCCATGGGTCAAAATCCTGAGTTAGGTCTCTCATGCAGACACACAGAGGGTTGCCACGTGGGATGGTCTGAGATGCTTCTGGGACGATGACTAATAAATGTCTCAAGGGCAAGTCACTACGCAGTTAAGCTAGAGGAGGGGACAGGTGTGATGCTCTAAAGCTAAGCAGATTCATGCAGGGCCAGGAAGGTGTTCTAGAAAATGGGGTTTCTTTTTTAATTTGTTGCTACTATTATTTTTGCTCACTGGGTCTTCGTTGCTGCCCATGGGCTTTCTCTATTGTGGCGAGTGGGAGCTACTCTCTAGTTGCAACGTGCAGGCTTCTTGCTCCAGTGGCTTCTCTTGTTGAGGAACACGGGCTCTAGGCGTGGCCTTCAGTAGTCGCAGCATGCAGGCTCAGTTGCTCCGCGGCATATAGGATCTTCCAGGACCAGAAATCAGACCTGCGTCCCCTGCATTGGCAGGTGGGTTCTTAACCACAAGACCATGAGGGAAGTCCTAGAAGAGGGGGCCTCTGATCTGCCTCTCCGAGGAAGGAGCTGTCCTGGCTCCTGCTTGATCTGCCAAAGCATCTCTGTGTATAACCACCGCACCTGCAGCGGCGGTACTGTTTCCAGCTCTGGTCCTTGGACTCTTTCATCAATGGAAACTGATGAGGTCAGGTGAGGAGTTCAGGCAAGGCTTTAACTGGGACTTCTGCTGCAGTAGTGGGGAGTGAAAACAAGTGATAATTTCCATCTCTAAGGAGGGTTGGCTGGTTCCTTAAATAAGGTGAGGGTAGGGGTGGATCAGTGCATCCGATTGGAGGAGTGGCTTAGGTCTGCTCACCTGCTTGGTGGTGCTGTGGGCAGGATCATATGCAGTACCCTGCTTTTGCTCCCAGCACCTCAGAGTTGGTTTGTGGTCTTTTTGTATCTTGTTCATAATTGCCCCAATAGCTCATGCATGCAGTTATTTTTCGTCCCTTATCTGCAGGAGTCCCAGCCTCCAGGATCTAATGCCTGATGATCTGAGGTGGAGCTGATGTAATAATAATAGAAATAAAGTGCACAATAGATGTAAGGCACTTGAATCATCCCCAAACCATAAAACCATCACGCCCCCCCCTCCCGCCTCACCCTATTTCATGGAAAAATTGTCTTCCACGAAACTGGTCTCTGTGTCAAAAAGGCTGGGAACTTCTGCCTTAAAGTTTTCCCTGTATTCTGTTGCTTGAGGAGATGTTTGTCCAGGTGCAAGCCCCTGGTGGCTCAGATGGTAAAGAACTGCCTGCAATGTGGGAGACCCAGGTTTGATCCCCGGGTTGGAAAGAACTCTTGGAGAAGGGCATGGCAACCCACTCCAGTATTCTTGCCTAGAGAATTCCATGGACAGAGGAGCCTGGTGGGCTACAGTCCATGGGGTTGCAAAGAGTCAGACATGACTGGGCAGCTAACACCAACACAAGCCCTGCAGTAAAGGGTCCCAGGTTCGTCTGCCTCAGTACAGCTTTTAAGCATCCAGGTAGATAGAATCTCCTTGATGGAACAGAGTGAGCTGGGGATGAGGGGCATTTACTGAGCTCCTACTGCCCAAGGAGGATGGATCGTATATAGGAAAGCCCTTGGGTTGCCAGAAAGATCTGCGTTCAAGTCCTGCCTATGTTGCTGACCTCTCTGATTCCACAGAGTCCTTGATTATAAAACAGGGACAATCACTCCACAGGGCTGGAGTGAGAATGTGATAAATGTGATAATATACAGCCCTAGGCCAAACGTAGCTCCAGTCATTTCGCTTATTGTGCGTGTCAGAAACACAGTGGGAGAGCAGGACCTGAGATGGAGGTGGATTAAGGAGTTGGAGGAGCAGGCCCAACGCGGGGCCCTCACTGTGCTTTCCTCTCGTCCAGTGCCGTGAGGAGGGGAACCAGCCTGAACCCAGGGCGCCTTACTGAGATGGCAGCCCGTAACTCCAGAGACTCCTCCACATGGAACCTGTGACAGGCCCGGGACACATGGGCCATGCAGACTGTGTCTCAGCACTGCCTTTGGCAAACAGGGTCACCCCGGAAAGCCCCACTCAGCCCAGACTCTCTGGCCCTGCCTGCACAACACAAGGCACACACACACTGAAGCCCGAGGTGCCACACCGGCCCAGCCTGTGCTGCGTCTCCTTGGTCGAGCCGATAGGGTGGAGAAATGAAAAGTAATTTCAAAAGGGGAAACATTAGTTAAGATCACGTGGGCAAACTGCCCGTAGATAGACTTTTATTTTTCTTTTTACATTTCAGCCCTATTTGTGTGTATGTTTTAAAAATACTTAATATTTTGTTGGCTGCGCTGGGTCTTCATAGCTGCTCGGGTTTTCTCTAGTTGCGGTGAGCTGGGGCTACTCTCTGTGGTAGTGTGTGGACTCCCCTGGAGTGGCTTCTTTGGCTGCGGGGCACCGGCTCTGGGTGTATGCGGGCTTCAGCAGTCATGGCATGGGGGCTCAGCAGTTGCAGCTCCCGGGCTCTAGAGCACAGGCTGAATTGTGGCGCGTGGGCTTAGTTGCTCCAAGGCATGTGGGATTGTCCACGACCAGGGATCAAACTCGTGTCTCCGGCATTGGTGGGCAGATTCTTTACCACTGAGCAACCAGGAAGCACCCTCTTTGCACGTTCTTGTATGAGACTGTGTCTGCCAGGTATTAAATGTGTCGAGCCAAAAGAGAAATAATACGTTCTGGGTTCCAACTCCAGCTTTTGTTAACTGAGAGAGACCCTGGGCAAATCCTTTAATCTTGTTGAGCCTCAGTGACCTCATTAAAATGGGGAGACTAGTGCCTTCGTAAAGGGTTGTGGTTAGGATCAAATAAAATGAGTGTAAAAGCTCTTGGTGAACTGGAGCAAAAGTGATGCAAGGGGAAGTTCGCTTTTGCGTGTTGAATGTTCCTTGACTGCTTGAAGCGTCTGTTATTTCCAGGTTGACTTCCGGGCTATCGAGAGATATCTTGGCGGACATCTGAGCCTGCCTCTTCTCTGCTCATTCAGACCTTAATTCGGTCTCACACCTCCATCAGGTCAGAAGAACTGAAAGTGTTGACTCGTGCCTAGGGCAGGTCGGATGTTGCTGAATAGTTGTTGAGGACTCTTAGGCAGTGGTCCCCAACCTTTTTGGCACCAGGGACCAGGGATCGGTTTCATGGAAGACAATTTTTCCACGGACCGGGGAGGAGGGGATATTTGGGGGATGGTTCAAGCACGCTAAGGTTTGCACTCGTGTGAGAACATAATGTTGCCTCCGAGCTGACAGGAGGTGGGGCTCAGGCAGTAACAGGAGTGACAGGGAGAGCTGCAAATACAGATGAAGCTTCGGGCACTTGCCTGCCGCTCACCCCCTGCCGACTGGCCCGGTTCCTAACGGGCCGTGGACCGGGATCGGGTTGTGGGCTCCCTGCTCTGGGGACAGAGGTGATGTGACAACTTGCTGGTGTGAGGGTGGGAGCCGTGCAGTGCTTGCCTTGCACATCCTCTCAAAGCTCCTGTTGCCCCAGCCTTTCCCTCCACAAGGGCAACAAAAGAAGAGATGAGGAAAGACTCAGGGTACACAGGATGCTGACTGCCATGGCCTCCGAGTTGCTCCACCCACACACCCTCCATCAAACACTTGAACCCACAAGAAAGAAACACAGCCTCTCAGGTTCTCCCTTTACCTTTCTCCTCACGCTCTCCCTTCTCACACGCTGCAAAGATGATCAGAGACAAGACTGTAGACATAAGCTAGGAAGCCGAGGAGCAGGTGTGATTCCCAACCGGGCTTCGCGAATGGAGTTTACTGTCTCTTGCTCACCAAGCAGAAACGACCTTGTCAAATCAATTTTTATTAAAAAATTAAAGCCACTTGCTAACCATAAGAGAATATACACTTGTTGTAGAAAATTTAGAAAAGAAAGTGATAAAGAGAAAAAAAAGACTCTCCGTAATTCCACCGTTCCTGACATCTTGAGTGCGCTTCCTTTCGGTGTTTCCTCAGTCACAAAATGTGGCTGCTGGGTGTACAGTTTTGTGGACTTTTTTACTTAATACTATGACAGGAAAATTTTCTCACAGTGCTAAATTCCTCAGAAAAGTAGCATTTTTAATGGTTGCATGAGGTCTATCACACAGATGAATCACAAATTGTTTAACTGATGCCCTGTTGTTCAACATGGAGGCTGTTTTAATTTTTTCCATTCAAAATAACACTGCTATTAATATCCCTGTACATGAGTGTCCATGTCTCTGATTATTTCCTTAATATAAATTACTCGAAATAGAGCTACTGGGTCAAAAGAGTAAGAACATTTCTGAAAGTCTTGCTTGATCTATGCTGCAAACTGCCCTCAAGAAAGTATGTACCAATTTACCCTTCTACTGCTGCTGCTGCTAAGTCGCTTCAGTCGTGTCCGACTCTGTACGACCCCATAGATGGCAGACTACCAGGCTCCCCTGTCCCTGGGATTCTCCAGGCAAGAACACTGGAGTGGGTTGCCATTTCCTTCTCCAATGCATGAAAGTGAGAAGTGAAAGTGAAGTCACTCAGTGATGTCTGACTCTTCACGACCCCATGAACTGCAGCCTACAGGCTCCTCCGTCCATGGGATTTTCCAGGCAAGAGTACTAGAGTGGGGTGATGGCACCCGTCCCCCACCACCACCACCAAAGCTATGTATTATCTCTGTTTCAATCCTTGCTATTTTAATAAGTGAAAACTGATTTGCTTCATTTGTTTCCATGTAGCAATCCTGTCCTGTCATTGCACTCAGGGTACTCATTTGTATGTTTGTGACCTGTTTGTTTATTTCCTATGCCCTGCCTACCTCTAAACAGAATCTGAAGCGGTAATAAGTCCTTAAAATAGTAATTTCCCTCTTTGCAGCTTCTGTGACTGCACAGTGGTCTTCGTATATTTACTTTTATTCATTTGTTTATTTGAGCTGCATCAGGTCTTAGGTGTGGTGCCCGGGATCCAGAGCACGTGGGCTTGGTAATTGCAGTGCCTGGGCTTAGCTGCTCCACACCATGTGGGATCTCAGTGCCCCAATGAGGGATCGAACCCATGTCCCCTGCAAACAAGGTGAATTCTTCACCACTGGACCATCAGGGAAGTCCCTTCATATATTTAATATTTGATTCAAGCTTATACGTTATTTTTGAACCATCTAGAGATGTTCACTAGCAGAATAGGGTATTCTCTCTTTTTGCTATGAGTATGGCCCTATTATGTTCTTTTCTCTCAATTTTCCTTGCTTTTATGTTTTCTTAAAATTTTACTTTATTTTTAATTGGAGGATGATTACTTTACAATATTGTATTGATTTCTGCCATATACCAACATGAATCAGTCATAGGTATCATACGGCCCCTCCTTCTTGGACCTTCCTCCCACCTCCCACCCCTTCCCACCCTTCTAGGTTTTCACAGAGCACCAGATTTGGGTTCCCTGCATCATACAGCAAATTCCCACTGGCTGTCTATTTTGCATATGGTAATGTATGTTTCCATGCTACTCTCTCATGTCACCCCATCCTCTTCTACCCCTGCTGTGTCCAAAAGTCTGTCTTTTATATGTGCGTCTCCTTTGCTGCCCTGCATATAGGATCATCAGTACTATCTTTCTAGCCCCATATATATGCATTAATATGATATTTATCTTTTTATTTCTGACTTACTTCACTCTGTATAATAGGCTCTGGGTTCATCCACCTCGTTAGAACTCACTCAAATGAGTTCCTTTTTATGGCCGAGTAACATTCCATTGTTGGAGTAGGTGATAGCACCCCACTCCAGTACTCTTGCCTGGAGAATCCCATGGATGGAGGAGCCTGGTAGGCTGCAGTCCATGGGGTTGTGAAGAGTCAGACATGACTGAGTGACTTCCCTTTCACTTTTCACTTTCATGCATTGGAGAAGGAAATGGCAACCCACTCCAGTGTTCTTGCCTGGAGAATCCCAGGGATGGGGGAGCCTGGGGGGCTGCCGTCTCTGGGGTCGCACAGAGTTGGACACGACTGAAGTGACTTAGCAGCAGCAGCAACATTCCATCGTATGCATGCCCCGCATCCTCTTTATCCGTTCCTCTGCTGATGGACATTTACATTGCTTCCATGTCCTGGCTGTTGTAAACAGTGCTGAGAGGAACACTGGGGTGCGTCTATCCTTTTCATTTATGGTTTCCTCAGGTTATGTGCCCAGTAGTGGCATTGTTGGGTCATATGGTAGTTTTATTCCTAGTTTTTTTCTTAAGAAATCTCCATATTGTTCTCCATAGTGGCTGTGGCAGTTTGCATTCCCACCAACAGTGCAAGAGGGCTCCCTTTTCTCCATACCCCCTCCAGCATTTATTGTTTGTAGATATTTTGATGAAGACCATTCTGCTGGTGTGGGGCAATACCTCATTGTAGTTTTGATTTACATTTCTCTAATACTGAGTGATGTCGAGCATCTTTTCATGTGTTTATTAGCCATCTGTTTGTCTTTGGAGAAATGTATGTCTAGGTCTTCTGCCCACTTTTTAGTTGGGTTGCTTGCTCTTCTGGTATTGAGCTGCATGAGCTGCTTGTATATTTTGGAGATTAATCTTCTGTAAGTTATTTCATTTGCTATTATTTTCTCCCATTCAGAGGATTGTCATTTCACTTTATAATTTCCTCTAGTGTGCAAAAACTTTTAAGTTTAATTAGGTTCCATTTGTTTATTTTTGTTTTTATTTCCATTATTCTGGGAGGTGAGTCATAGGGGATCTTGCTGTGATTTATGTCAAAGAGCATTCTGCCTATGTTTCCCTCTAAGAGTTTTATAGTTTCTAGTCTTACACTTAGGTCTTCAATCCATTGTGAGTTTATTTTTGTGTATGGTGTTAGTTCAGTCACTCAGTCGTGTCCTATTCTTTGCGACCCCATGAATCGCAGCATGCCAGGCCTCCCTGTCCATCACCAACTCCTGGAGTTCACTCAGATTCATGTGCATTGAGTTGGTGATGCCATCCAGCCATCTCATCCTCTGTCGTCCCCTTCTCCTCCTGCCCCCAATCCCTCCCAGCATCAGAGTCTTTTTCAATGAGTCAGCTCTTCTCATGAGGTGGCCAAAGAATTGGAGTTTCAGCCTCAGCATCAGTCCTTCCAATGAACGCCCAGGACTGGTCTCCTTTAGAATGGACTGGTTGGATCTCCTTGCAATCCAAGGGACTCTCAAGAGTCTTCTCCAACACCATAGTTCAAAAGCATCAATTCTTCAGCACTCAGCTTTCTTCACAGTCCAACTCTCACGTCCATACATGACCACTGGAAAAACCATAGCCTTGACTAAAAGTGTTCTAATTTCACTCTTTTACATGTAGCTGTCCAGTTTTACTAGCACCACTTACTGAAGAGACTATCTTTTCTCCATTGTATACTCTGCTTCCTTTGTCAAAGATAAGGTGCCCATACATGTGTGGATTTATCTCTGGGCTTTCTATCTTGTTCCATTGATCTTTATTTCTGTTTTTGTGCCAGTACCATACTGTTTTGATGTGTGCTAAGTCAGGGAGGCCTGGCGTGCTGTGATTCATGGGGTCACAAACAGTCGGACACGACTGAGTGACTGAACTGAACTGAAGTCACTTCAGTCATGTCCAACTCTGTGTGACCCTATGGACTGCAGCCCCCCAGGCTCCTCTGTCCCTGGGATTCTCCAGGAAAGAATACTATCGTGTGTTGCCGTGCCCCCCTTGAGGAGATCTTCCCTAAACCAGGGATCGAACCCACATCTCTTATGTCTCCTGCATTGGCAGGGGGCTCTTTACCACTAGTGCCATCTGGGAAGCCCACTGTGGATGATTATAACCTTGTAGTATAGTCTGGAGTCAGGAAGGCTGATTCTTATAGCTCCTTTCTTCTTTCTCAAGATTGCTTTGGCCCTTAAGGGTCTTTTGTATTTGCATACAAATTGTGAAATTATTTCTTCTAGTTCTGTGAAAAATACCATTGGTTGTTTGACAGGAATTGCATTGAATCTGTAGATTGCTTTGGGTAGTATAGTCATTTTCACAGTATTGATTGTTCCAACCCAAGAACATGGTGTGTCTCTCCATCTGTGTCGTCTTTGATTTCTTTCTTCAGTGTCTTATGGTTTTCTGCATACAGGTCTTTTCTCTCTCTAGGTAGATTTATTCCTAAGTATTTTATTCTTTTTGTTGCAATGGTGAGTGGGATTGTTTCCTTAATTTGTCTTTCCGATATTTCATTGTTAGTGTATAGAAATGCAAGGGATTTCTGTGTATTAATTCTATATCCTGTGACTTTATTCATTGATTAGCTCTAGTAATTTTCTGGTGGCATCTTTAGGGCTTCCTATGTATAGTGTCTTGTCTTTGTTGACTGTATAGAGCTTCTCCATCTTTGGCTGCAAAGAATATAATCAATCTGATTTCGGTGTTGACCATCTGGTGATGTCCATGTGTAGAGTCTCCTCTTGTGTTGTTGGAAGAGAGTGTTTGCTATGACCAGAGCATTTTCTTGGCAAAACTCTATTAGTCTTTGCCCTGCTTCATTCCGCATTCCACGGCCAAATTTGCCTGTTACTCCAGGTATTTCTAGACTTCCTACTTTTGCATTCCAGTCCCCTATAATGAAAACGACATCTTTTTTGAGTGTTAGTTCTAAAAGATCTTATAGGTCTTCATAAAACCGTTCAACTTCAGCTTCTTCAGCATTACTGGTTGGGGCATAGATTTGGATAATTGTGATATTGAATGGTTTGCCTTGGAGACGAACAGAGATCATTCTGTCATTTTTGAGATTGCATCCAAGTACTGCATTTTGGACTCTTTTGTTGACCATGATGGCTACTCCATTTCTTCTGAGGGATTCCTGCCCGCAGTAGTAGATATAATAGTCATCTGAGTTAAATTCACCCATTCCAGTCCATTTTAGTTTGCTGATTCCTAGAATGTCGACGTTCACCCTTGCCATCTCTTGTTTGACCACTTCCAATTTGCCTTGATTCATGGACCTGACATTCCAGGTTCCTATGCAATACTGCTCTTTACAGCATTGGATCTTGCTTCTATCACCAGTCACATCCATAACTGGGGATTGTTTTTGCTTTGGCTCTATCCCTTCATTATCTCTGTAGTTATTTCTCCACTGATCTCCAGTAGCATATTGGGCACCTAATGACCTGGGGAGTTTCTCTTTTGGTATCCTATCATTTTGCCTTTTCATACTGTTCATGGGGTTCTCAAGGCAAGAATACTGAAGCGGCTTGCCATTCCCTTCTTCAGTGGACCACATTCTGTCAGACCTCTCCACCATGACCCTCCCATCTTGGGTTGCCCTGCAGGAATGCCTTGGTTTCATTGAGTTAGACAAGGGTGTGGTCCTAGTGTGATTAGATTGACTAGTTTTCTGTGAGTATGGTTTCAGTGTGTCTGCCCTCTGATTCCCTCTTGCAACACCTACCATCTTACTTGGTTTTCTTTTACCTTGGGCATGGGGTATCTCTTCATGGCTGCTCCAGCAAAGCACAGCCACTGCACCTTACCTTGGACAAGGGGTATCTCCTTACCACCACCGTTCCTGACCTTCAACGTAGGATAGCTCCTCTATGCCCTCCTGTGCCTGCACAGCCACCACTCCTCGGGTTGCTCCTCCTGGCCATCAGCCCTGGCCTCGGGTGTGGGTGGCTCCTCTCAGCTGCTGCTCCTGGCCTCGGGGGCGAGGTGGCTTTTTCCAGCCGCCTTGCAGATTATGTCAGCTCAGAACAGCTTTCTGGTTTCCTTCTCTTTACAGATGATATTGCTTGATGGCTGCTGCTACTCAACACTTTTCCCCCTGTTTTACAGAAATAAAAGGGCGGCACCTCCAGGCAGAGCCGGGCAGAGCAGGGCCAGCGGGCCAGCGGGTGGAGGAGTTTGCTGACTCAAAGGCGCGGCGGTGGCGAGTGCCGAGGAGCGCACAGGAGCACAGCTCTGCACTCCCTGTGCACGTAGCGGCCCCAGGTTGCTACATACAACATATAATTAAATATAGTAATTTGAACTACACTGATTTGAATTTATGATTATCTTAAAAATGCTGTAGTTGAAGGTTATCTTTAAAAAACACCTTTCCTACATACATATTTGCTGTATTCAAAGGACAAGTATAGCATATTTAGGAGAATGAAATACCCTCAATACTCCTATGCACCAGAACAAGACACATATACACTTGATAGTAAACACTGAGTATGTGCTTACCTCCATGGAGAAATCTATTAAAATTCTGTGTATAGTGGGAACCAATTTGGAATCATTACATAGATGAACATGAAGTTATAGAGTCTATTTGATGTATTCTACAAATCAAACAGTCAAAGCAATCAAACAACATCATAGTTAGTATTTTTCTAAGAAACACATGGAGAATATTAGCCAGTTATTCTTTGAGAGTGGGTGCTGAAATAACTTGAATAGCTTTATGAAGGGATTATTTTGGCAAAAAGAAAAAGAATAAAAGAGGAAACCCTTAGTTAACAAGGTTGAAAACAATGGAGGTGAGTGGGCTTGTTACATTCTATTCCAGTAACTTTGAAAACAATCCAGTTACAATTTATCAAGGATGTCGGTCACTTAAAAGCCAGAAAGATTACTTGAATAATGTCACAAAGTTAGCCGTTTCCCAAGTCTTAATGATTGGATGTAGCCATGTGCTCTCCGATCAGTTCAATTCTGTCATTCAGTCCTGTCGGACTCTTCACCAGTGGGGAAAATGAGTTCCATCATGACATGACTTATCCAAGGCAACAAAACAAATGATTGGCATAAATGTTAATTTTGTTAAGAAAAGGAAATAAGAGTAAGCCATAGCATTTATTCCAAAGAAATTAATCTCTTTAAAAATAATTTAGACAGTGTTTATTTGTTTATGATGTGGTTTCTGTTATGTCATTTTTCTATAATGGGTATATGAAGACAAATATGCTGAATATATTTATATGGCTTAAAGTGAAAATGAAGTCACTTAGTCGTGTCCGACTCTGCGACCCCACAAATTGTAGCCNACAGTGTTTATTTGTTTATGATGTGGTTTCTGTTATGTCATTTTTCTATAATGGGTATATGAAGACAAATATGCTGAATATATTTATATGGCTTAAAGTGAAAATGAAGTCACTTAGTCGTGTCCGACTCTGCGACCCCACAAATTGTAGCCTACCAGGCTCCTCTGTCCATGGGATTTTCCAGGCAATAGTACTGGAGTGGACTGCCATTTCCTTCTCCAGGGGATCTTCCCTACCCAGAGATTGAACTCGGGTCTCCCACATTGTAGACAGATGCTTAACCATCTGAGCCAAAAAATATATTTAATGTATTAATTTTAACTACAGTAATTTGGAAAATGTGATCATTAGTAAAAAGCTAATGTTGTGTATTTCCTCCTAAACCTTAAATCACATAATATAGGTGTTTTTTAATTTATTCCATTATACTAGCTTTCATGTTGAAGAAAATACATAATTTATACAACTGATATTTATTTATTGATGCCTATTAGCAAATAACTCCACTAGGTGCTATGGATAGAAAATTATAAAAACTGTCCCTAGCTCTTAAATAACTAATAGCATGTGTTTTTGTTTGTTTTAAATGAAGTATTCTATTTTTAAAAATATGAGCTTATTTAGTGAGATAATTAATATTTAAAGGTGTAAAATAAGTCAAATTTCAAGGAGTAAATTGATAGACATATCTGGATTAATTCCTCTGAAAATGCCAACAGCTTTTCATAGATCTTTTAATTTTTTTTTTAATTTTTATATAGGTGTTAAAGGTTACTGTTCATTTATAGTTACTATAAAATATTGCCATTGTTCCTCATGTTGTACAGTGCATCTTTGAGTCTATTTCACATGCAGTAGTTTGCACCTCCCAATCCCACACCTACCTCTGTACCTTCACTCCCCTCCCAACCGGTAACCACTAGTTTGTTCCCTATATGTGTGAATCTGCTTATTTATTGTTATCCTCACTAGCTATAGTTTTTTTTTTTTTTAAGTTAGTATAAACTGTTGACTTCCTTCCTCAGAATCACTACAACCAAAGACTGAAATCATGGGAATAAGAATAAATTGAGCAAAAGCCTGGGAAATATATACATATTTTTTGAAATATCTCAACAGAGAAGGTACATACACTAGAGAATGGACTAGATACGTCCATTAGAGAATGATGCAGGAAATGAACTTCTAATTTTGCTTATATATCTCTCCTACCTCCTTTTAGTATAGTGAGAGCTTGTCTTTCAAGTGCTATTTTATCCTTCTGTTTTTAGAACAGTATACAGTTAAAATGAGGAAAACTCAGAGTCTGGACAAAGTGAGAAATGAAAAAAGAATTTGTGGATTGAGTTGAGGAATCTTAATCATGGACAGTGATTCTTGCACTTGGATGTACATTGACAGTACCTAGATTTTTTTTTTTAATCCTTACAAATCTCAAAGAACAAAATGAAGTCACAGAATCTCTAGATGAAATACTATTTTCAGTACCACTTATACTTCTCCAGGTAATCCCCTGGTGGTCCAGGGATTAGAACTTGGAAATTTCACTGCCAAGGACCAGAGTCGAATCTCTGGTCTTGGAACTAAGATATCCTAAGCCCCACAGAGTGGGCAAAACAAAACAAACTTTCCCATACAGTTCCAATATTCATTAGAAATTTAAGAAGCACTTATAAGAAGTGCCTCTTCTTAATGTTCTTTCTCCCTCGGAAGCTGAGTGTAAATCTCCCTCCCCAAAGTTATTATGTGATATGAGGAACAATGAATATTTTTCCTTTGTGCCTAAAGTTCTCTATCTTAGAAATTATTTTAACCAAGTCCTTTCTTCTTGGCTATAGGCTTGATGAAGACTATAGTGTATGCTTTGGACCTTAACTAATCTTACTGCAAGAAATAGGAGCTTATAAATAAATCTGTAGTGTATCTAAGGTATACTTTTGTTTCAAAAGAAATCAGCAAACCAATTACAGATTCAGTGAGAAGCAAATGTTTTGTTATTTTAGAAACAAATAATAATAAAGCTTCATATACTAAACACAGTAAGAAAGATACATGAACTATCATCTATAAACCAAAAAAGAAAAATAATAGATATCAAACTAAAATGCATGAGGTAAAAAAGAGCTGAAATAAACAGCACAGTAGATAGGGCAGGTAAAGAATATTTGTCCATGCATGGAAAACAAACTTGAAAAAAGATAATAAAATTTAAAAAAAAGAAAAAAGAAAATTGGAACATCAGATAATTGAAAAACTCTTGCAGATGTATCAAGGAAAGATTGATCAGTAAAAATTATTTAAAATAATTAAAGGGAAATAAAATATGTTTTAATATCTGTATTACAGGATTTATAGAATGAGAGAAAAAAAAAATGGGACTTATAAAGATTGGAAATAAATGTCCCAGAATAGAAAGAATATAATATACTTATAAACTTTCAAAGTTAAAGATGCCTTAAAATACTAAAGAGGAGTGATAAGGAACATTTCAGAGCAAAACACTGTAAAATTTTAAAATATTAATGACAAAAATAAAATTATAAAATTTATTCTTCTGTAAGAAAATAGTATTTTTATTAAACATAAATCAAAATTAGAATTTCATAAGATTTTGCAGTAACAACATTAACTAAATTAGAGCAAATTGTATAATTATAGGGGAAAAAGATTCTAATAGAATTGTCATTTAAATATGAGATTATATTAAAAGTATTTTCAAGCCTATAAGTTGCAGAATATTTAATATATATGAACATTTACGGAAAGCAATTTTAGATATTTACAAAAGGAGATAAATATTCAAGAGATATGTGGAAGAGATATTTGAAGTAAATTGATCACAAAATTTTTAAGCATAATGATTATGCTAAAAATAAGCTGAGATCATAGAAAAAATACATAATAACAAAAAAAACCTTCTAATATATATCAATTTATATCAGTGTCTGAGAAAAACAAAGGATGTGAGAGTATGCTAATTTCCTTTCTGGAATGTAGAAAGAAAAAGATGTAACTTTTCTAAAATGGAAAACAATTGGCATTATTTTGTAAAGTTAAAGGCACATACCTTGATCCAGCAATTCTCTCTCTGATGTACACTCTAAATAAGCTTTCTTAAGCTCACCAGAAAGCCTGTAAAAGGATGATTTTATAAATACTGCTCCAAATAGCAAGACACAAAAAGAGCACAAATGACAGAAGATTATATAAGTATGTCTCATTTCAATCATACAACGGAAAATGACAAACTGGTGAAAATAAACAAAAAATAAACACTAGAGTCAGCAGCATAGATAAGTCTCAATAACTTAATATAGGGAGAATAGAAAACATATTGCAAAACAGTAAGTTTGATATGATTTTATTACAAAGCTATGTACAGCTGAATAATATATTGTTTAGAGACATAAATGTAAGTGGTAATGCAATGGATAAAATCTAGGGAATGATAAACACAACTATGGGATGGGATTATTACTGAGGAATGAGGAAGGTAGTCTCCTTCAAAAATATGGGATTTCTAACAATAATGATAAAAGTTTATTTCATGGGATAAGAGGCATTTATAAATTTAAATGTTGATATACTTTTATCACATGTATTTTAAGTCAATTAAACAATATACATGGAGAGATATTCTTTGGAAATGCTTTTTAAAAAAGATGTGAGAAAAATATAATAAAAATAAAATGCCTATCCCTTTTACTAAGACTCAGTAGACAGTAATTAGTTTTCTTCCTCATTTACATGGCAGACTATGGGAACTCAGTATAACATTCATTTACCTAATCACTGTGAGTTAAGAACACAAAAACACTATTTTTCTTTTACTACATTCTAAGTCTGATGTTTGGGGCTCAGACTGGAAGTATGTACTTGGGACACAATTATTAGTTTACAAACTTTGCAGTGTGGGCCACCTGTGATTATTCACTAGGAAAGCCACCATCAACAGACCAGTGATCTAAAATATAAACTAAACCTTAGGAAATTTTCTCCAGGCTAATTGCTGATTACTGTACTTCTTTCATATATTTGTACTTCTCTTCATATCTGGAGAAGGAAATGGCAATCCACTCCAGTATTCTTGCCTGGAGAATCCCATGGACTGAGAAGCCTAGTAGGTTACAGTCCACGGGGTCGCAAAGAGTGGGACACGACTGAGCGACTTCACCTCACCTCACCTTCATATATTTACTGTGCTCCCTGCATATACTTATTATTGCTCATCCTATTTATTTTTGCTTAAGTAAGACAATCATTGTTTTCATAGTTTTTGACAGTGCACTCATTTATTTTTCTTCATAATTTCCTAGGACATGTGTTAAGAGGAAATAACATAAAATCACATATGAAATAATCTTTGAAAATGATGTTAAAAGACAAATTAAGCTTTCTAGGGTTTCCTTTGTGGCTCAGCTGGTAAAGAATCTGCCTGCAAAGAGGGAGACCTGGGTTCGATTCCTTAGTTGGGAAGATCCCCTGAAGAAGTGAAAGGCTACCCACTCCAATATTCTGGACTGAAGAATTCCATGGACTGTATAGTCTATGGGGTCACAAAGAGTCAGACACAAATGGGTGATGTTCACTTTCAAGCATTCTAAATCAAAGTAAATTGGTAACATGTTAATATCATCAAGGACGTTAATTTTTAATCAGTCAAAAAAAATCATAGAATAAATGAAAGATGAATTTTTATAAAATCTAAAATATTTTCTTGAAATAACTCTAATTCCTAGAAAAAATTGTGATTAAAATTATTTTTTGAAATTAATTTTACTTTAAAAATAACATGAAATTTAATACAAAGCAATATTTTATTGGAAGGATTTTCATAAATTAATTGTCATTAGATATTGAGTATGAACTATGGTGTTGGAGAAGACTCTTGAGAGTCCCTTCGACTGCAAGGAGATCAAGCCAGTCAATCTTAAAGGAAACCAGTCCTGAATATTCATCGGAAGGACTGATGCTGAAGTTCCAATATTTTGGCCACCCTATGTGAATAATTGTCTCATTTGAAAAGACTCTGATGCTGGGAAAGATTGAAGGTGGGAGGAGAAGGGAACGACAGAGAATGAGATGGTTGGATGGCATCATCGAATTGATGGATATGAATTTGAGTAAGCTCCAGTGCAGGCAGCTGCGGCCGGTGCACTAAGCGCTGCTGAGAGGAGCTCCCCCACGTCCAAGGTCAGCCAGGGGCAGCCCCCGAAGCCAGGTTCGGCAGCCGGGAGGAGCAACCCCACGCCCCAGGCCAGGGCAGCGACTGGGAGGAGCAACCTTGCGCCCGAGGTCAGGGGTGGTGGCCGGGAGGAGCAACCCCACTCCTGAGGCCAGGGCGGTGACTGGGAGGAGCAACCCCTTGTCCAAGGAGCAGTGGCTGCACTGAAGCAAGAGGGCCTAGAGGAGCCATCCCACGTTGAAGGTCAGGAAGGGCGGCAGTGAGGAGATACTCCTCATCCAAGGTAAGGATCAGCAGCTGCGCTTTGCTGGCACAGCCTTGAAGAGATATCCCATGCCCAGGGTAAGAGAAACCCAAGTAAAATGGTAGGTGTTGCAAGAGAACATCAGGGCACACACACTGAAACCATACTCACAGAAAACTAGTCAATCTAATCACGCTAGGACCACATCCTTGTCTAACTCAATGAAACTAAGCCAGTCCTGTGGGGCAACCTAAGACGGGTGGGCCATGGTGGAGCGGTCTGACAGAATGTGGTCCACTGGAGAAGGGAATGGCAAATCACTTCATTATTCTTGCCTTGAGAACCCCATGAACAGTATGAAAAGGCAAAATGATAGGATACCAAAAGAGAAACTCCCCAGGTCAGTAGGTGCCTAATATGCTACTGGATATCAGTGGAGAAATAACTCTAGAAAGAATGAAGAGATGGAGTCAAAGCAAAAACAGTACCCAGCTGCGGATGTGACTGGTGATAGAAGCAAGGTCTGAAGCTGTAAAGAGCAATATTGCATAGGAACCTGGAATGTCAGGTCCATGAATCAAGGCAAATAGGAAGTGGTCAAACAAGAGATGGCAAGGGTGAATGTCAACATTCTAGGAATCAGCGAACTAAAATGGACTGGAATGGGTGAATTTAACTCAGATGACCATTATATCTACTACTGCGGGCAGGAATC
>SJXQ01008171.1:436072-473286 GCA_006408695.1 Aepyceros melampus
TGGTCATAGCAAACACCCTCTTCCAACAACACAAAAGAAGACTCTACACATGGATATCACATATGGTCAACACTGAAATCAGACTGATTATATTGTTTGCAGCCAAAATGGAGAAGCTCAATACAGTCAATAAAAACAAGACCAGGAGCTGACTGTGGCTCAGATCATGAACTCCTTATTACCAAATTCAGACTTAAATTGAAGAAAGTAGGGAAAACAGCTAGCCCATTCAGGTATGACCTAAATCAAATCCCTTGGGATTATACACTGGAAGTGAGAAATATATTTAAGGGCCTAGATCTGATAGAATGCCTGATGAACTATGGAATGAGGTTCGTGACATTGTACAGGAGACAGGGATCAAAATCATACCCATGGAAAAGAACTGCAAAAAGGCAAAATGGCTGTCTGGGGATGCCTCACAAATAGCTGTGAAAAAAAGAGAGGTGAAAAGCAAAGGATAAAAGGAACGATATAAGCATTCGAATGTAGAGTTCCAAAGAATAGCAAGAAGAGATAAGAAAGCCTTCTTCAGTGATCAATGCAAATAAATAGAGGAACACAACAGAATGGGGAAGACTAGAGATCTCTTCAAGAAAATTAGAGATACCAAGGGAACATTTCATGCAAAGATGGTCTCAATAAAGGACAGAAATGGGATGGACTTAACAGAATCAGAAGATATTAAGAAGAGGTGGCAAGAATACACAGAAGAACTATACAAAAAATATCTTCACGACCCGGATAATCATGATGGTATGATCACTCATCTAGAGCCAGACATCCTGGAATGTGAAGTCAAGTGGGCCTTAGAAAGCATCATTATGAACAAAGCTAGTGGAGGTGATGGCATTCAAGTTGAGCTATTTCAAATCTTGAAGGATGATGCTGTGAAAGTGCTGCATTCAATATGCCAGCAAATTGGGAAAACTCAGCGGTAGCCACAGGACAGGAAAAGGTCAGTTTTCATTCCAATCTCAAAGAAAGGCAATGTCAAAGAATGCTGAAACTACCACACAATTGCACTCATTTCATATGCTAGTAAAGTAATACTCAAAATTCTCCAAGCCAGGCTTCAGCAGTGTGTGAACCGTGAACTTCCAGATGTTGAGGTTGGATTTAGAAAAGACAGAGGAACCAAAGATCAAATTGCCAACATCTGCTGGATCATGGAAAAAGCAAGAGAGTTCCAGAAAAACATCTATTTCTGCTTTATTGACTTTGCCAAAGCCTTTGAATGTGTGGATCACAATACACTGTGGAAAATTCTGAAAGAGATGGGAATACCATACCACTGACCTGCCTCTTGAGAAATCTGTATGCAGGCCAGGAAGCAACAGTTAGAACGGGACATGGAACAACAGACTTGTTTCAAATAGGAAAAGGAGTATGTCAAGGCTGTATATTATCACCCTGCTTATTTAACTTATATGCAGAGTCATCATGAGAAATGCTGGACTGGAAGAAACACAAGCTGGAATCAAGATTGCCTGGAGAAATATCCATAACCTCAGATATGCAGATGATACCACCCTTATGGCAGAAAGTGAAGAGGAATGAAAATGCCTCTTGATGAAAGTGAAAGAGAAGAGTGAAAGAGTTGGCTTAAAGCTCAACATTCACAAAATGACGATCATGGCATCCAGTCCCATCACTTCATGGGAAATAGATCCGGAAACAGTAGAAACAGTGTCAAACTTTATTTCTATTTGCTCCACAATCACTGCAGATGGTGACTGCAGCCATGAAATTAAAAGACGCTTACTCCTTGGAAGAAAAGTTATGATCAACCTAGATAGCATATTCAAAAGCAGAGTCATTACTTTGCCGACTAATCAAGGCTATCGTTTTTCCAGTAGTCATGTATGGATGTGAGAGTTAGACTGTGAAGAAAGCTGAGCACTGAAGAATTGATGCTTTTGAACTGTGGTGTTGGAGAAGACTCTTGAGAGTCCTTTGGACTGCAAGGAGATCCAACCAGTCCATTCTGAAGGAGATCAACCCTGGGATTTCTTTGGAAGGAATGATGTTAAAGCTGAAACTCCAGTACTTTGGCCACCTCATCTGAAGAGTTGACTCATTGGAAAACACTTGATGCTGGGAGGGATCCAGGGCAGGAGGAGAAGGGGATGACAGAGGATGAGATGGCTGGATGGCATCACTGACTCAGTGGAGGGGAATCTGAGTGAAGTCTGGGAGTTGGTGATGGATGGTGAGGCCTGGCATGCTGCAGTTCATGGGGTCACAAAGAGTTGGACACAACTGAGAGACTGAACTGAACTGAGGGAAGCTTGGCCTGCTGCAGTCCATGGAGTCCAGAGAGTCAGATGGGACTGAGTGACTGAACTTAACGAAACTTGTCGGGAGCCGTGCTAGGCATTACTGACAAAGTAAAGGCATGGTCCCTATCCCCCTTTCCTCATTCCGCAGGCACAGATTCCGGGTTGAAGGAGTTAGGCCTTGTAATTCTGACTTTTCTTTTCCTCTTCTCTGCTGAGTTGACTGAAAAGGAATATTAAGGTGTTTATTGTTCTTGAGAGGAGCATGAGAAGGCACAAAGCCTTCTGCAGCATTGCTCAGAAAATAATTCATTAAGTTAACCATTGACATTTTTTCAAGGCACTTTTACAAAAGTGTTCCAAGATGAGCACATAGGCCATAGCTTGAGGCCATGGGAAGGATTGATATCTGAAGCCTATTTGTGAGGAGAATGTTTATGGCAAAGGATTTTTACTGAATTGGGGGCTTAGAAATAAATAAAATATTTAGAAGTTAAAGATTTAAGGAATGTTGTAAAGTTAGCATATTTTACGATAGCTTATAGAAGTTAGGAATTTTTAGAGACACTATAGCTAGGAGCCTTTTTAAGAGATAGTGAGCTCAGGATATTTGGGACAAACAGGATTTAAGAAGATCAGTAGTAAACTGAGGAATGTAGCCTGAGTTACAATGTGATCACAAGTTAACTACAGGACACATTGGAAGAGGTAGATAACAGATGATAAGGCTGATTCCGAGAGAATCACTGAAGCAGGAACTCTGTTTGAAGAGCAACAATGATTTATGGAGATAATAAATCTGGGAGATGGGGAACTGAATATTTCAAACTTATGGCCTAATGGATTTTGTAAAATATAAAAGAGAATCTTAAACTTGGAATAAACAGGCAGTCCAAAGAAAACTGAGACGCTGCCTCATTCACTGACACCGTTCACCTCTTCAGGTTGAATCCCTGGCTGCTGGAGTTGGACTCCCGCATGAACAGATGTTTTATAACATAAAATTAAGCTTTAACTGACTTCATAAATGATTATTGATAGGAAGAGTCATGTGTAAGAATTCAGCTTATGCTCAAATTTTAGACTTGATGGAATATAGAAGAGTTACCTAGCACAAGTTCTCTAATGAAACCAGCACATCTAGAGAAGTTACAACATTTGACCACAATACTACAAGTTTTATTTCATTAAGCTGAAGGTAGAAATAATAGCTGTCTGTGTGTGTGTGTAGTCAGACTGATGGAGAAGTGGGAAAGATGCAAACAATTGATTTCTCATCATTTAAAGATTATTAAATTTTCTAAAAATTACTTGTAAACTTTTAATTAATGAAAAAAATTAAATGACACATGAGGATACTGTAAGCATGTCTTTGCCCTGTGATTTATGTTCATCCAAATGTGAGGTGACATCAATGAGAATAAGAGGATAAAATAATCCAAAATCCTGCCTTTCATAAAAGGTCCAAGAACAATGCAAACATGGAGAATCAATGTTTCCAAAATTCTAGAAATTAAATGAAGTCTTGTGGCAATCTGGGGAGCATTTATCACGAAAAAATTCAGTAACAACAGTGAGGTATATAGCATTTTACCTTGCCATAGTCCCATTCCCTCAACGCTAACTACACAGTAACTTGAAAACCAAAAGGAGATAATCACGATGAAACCCAATAGCTATCTTGCCACTGATAGGGCACAAGGGGTTAGAACTTCTTCAAAACCCCAGTTTCATAGAACTATAATTTCACATGTTTACTGATTTTCTGAATGACCTCATTTCTATTACTCTTTATTTGAGTACATGAGTGTGTACTAAATCACTTCAGTCACATTCAGTTCTGTGCAACCCTACAGACTATAGCCTTCCAAGCTCCTCTGTTCATGGGATTATCCAGGTAAAAATACTGGAGTGGGTCGCCATGTCCTTCTCCAGGAGATCTTCCCTACCCAGGGATTTAATCCACATCTCTTATATCCTCTGCATTGACAGTGATTTCTTTACTACTATCACCGTGGGAAAAGCCTTATTTGTCTGATTCAGTTCAGTTCAGTTCAGTTGCTCAGTCTTGTCCGACTCTTGCGACCCCATGAATTGCAGCACACCAGGCCTCCCTGTCCATCACCTGTTCCGGGAGTTCACTCAAACTCACGTCCATCAAGTTGGTGATGCCATCCAGCCATTTCATCTTCCGTCGTCCCCTTCTCCTCCTGCCCCCAATCCCAAGCATCAGAGTCTTTTCCAATGAGCCAATTCTTCGCATGAGGTGGCCGAAGTATTGGAGTTTCAGCTTTAGCATCATTCCTTCCAAAGAATACCGAGGACTGATCTCCTTTGGAATGGACTAGTTGGATCTCCTTGCAGTCCAAGGGATTCTCAAGAGTCTTCTCCAACACCACAGTTCAAAAGAATCAATTCTTCAGTGCTCAGCGTTCTTCACAGTCCAACTCTCACATCCATACATGACCACTGGAAAAACCATAACCTTGACTAGATGGACCTTTGTTGGCAAAGTAATGTCTCTGCTTTTAAATATGCTATCTAGGTTGGTCATAACTAAGTCTTGCCAAATATCACATTTTATCACATTTATTATTGTTGAAAATAATAAGAGACAATTGATTTATACCATGGCTGTCTGAGATGGCAGACAAAAATGTGAGCACACAACTAGCTAATCAAAATACTTAATAAGAAATACCAGGTAAAACGCAACAACCACAATAACAAACATTTCTCCAAAGGAGAAAAATATATATATACATATATAGCCAATAAACACATGAGAAAATTCTCATCATTGCTCATTATCAGAGAAATGCAAATCAAAACTACAGTGAAGTATTACCTCACAGTGGTCAGATTGAAAGTGAAAGTTATAGTCACTCAGTTCCATTTGTTTGTGACCCCATGGAATGTAGCCTTGCAGACTCCTCTTTCCATGGAATTCTCTAGGCACAAATACTGGAGTGGGTAGCCATTTCCTTCTTTAGAGGATCTTCCCTACTCAGGGGTTCTGCCTGGGTCTCCTGCATTAGAGGTGGATTCTTTACCATCTGAGTCACCAGTGAATAACCATCATCAAAATATCTATAAACAATGATGCTGGAGAGGATGTAAAGAAGACGAAACCCTCTTTCAATGGTGAAAATGTAAATTGATGCAACCACTATAGAAAACAGTATGGAGAACCTTAAAAATCTAGGAATAAATCTATCACATGACTCAGCAATCCCACTACTGGCCAAATACCCTGAGAAAATCATAATTCAAAAGTATACATGTACCCCAACTTTCACTGCAACACCATTTACAATAACTAAGATGTGGGAGCAACTTAGTTGTCCATTGACAGATGAATGGATGAAGAAGCTGTGGTACATATACACAATGGAATGTTGCTCAGTCATAAAAGGAGTACATTTAAGTTATTTCTACTGAAGTGAGTGAACCTAGAAATTATCATACAGAGTGAGAAAAGTAAAACAGAGAAAAACGAATAGTGTATTAATGCCTATATATGGAATTTAGAAAAATGGTACTGATGAACTGATTTGCAGGGAAGGAATAGAGACAGACATAAAGAACAAATTTGTGGACACAATAGAGGAAGGAGAGAGAGGGATGAATTGAGAGAGCCTTGAAACATACCAGTCCATTCTGAAGGAGATCAACCCTGGGATTTCTTTGGAAGGAATGATGTTAAAACTGAAGCTCCAGTACTTTGGGCACCTTATGCGAAGAGTTGACTCATTGGAAAAGACCCTGATGCTGGGAGGGATTGGGGGCAGGAGGAGAAAGGGACGACCGAGGATGAGATGGCTGGATGGCATCACAGACTCAATGGACGTGAGTCTGAGTGAACTCCGGGAGTTGGTGATGGACAGGGAGGCCTGGCGTACTGCGATTCATGGGGTCGCAAAGAGTCGGACACGACTGTGCGACTGAACTGAACTGAACTGAAACATACACTTTACTATATGTTAAGTGGAATTCTAGTAGGAAGTTGCTGTGTAATACAAGGAGCTTCATCTGGTGATCTGTGACCACCTAGAGGGGTGAGATGGGGTGGCAGTTGAGAAGAAGGTTAAACAGGGAAAGGTAAAAGATATACTTACAGCTGATGACATTGTCATATGGCAGAAGTCAAAACAACATAATAAAGCAATTATCTTCCAGTTTAAAATAAATAAATAAATTCCAGGTAATGAGATGCTCTTCAGGGACTTTCAAACCTCTGAAATATTCCTGGGAATCTAGACAGACATTATTACTAACAGAGCCATGATCTTAAATAGGATGGTACTCATGCTTAGAAAAGTCCCTAAATTCTTACCTCTGGCTTAATTTGACGGTCTGTAAAATCACAAGGTAAATTTAAGGCAGAAGGGTAAACTGCTTGTGTAAGTGTAAAAGGTGGGCCTAACAAACAAACTGAAGCCCTCAGTTTCTAAACTTACTGATGCCAAACATTTGAATAAAATCCCTATCTTTAGAAATGGAGATTAAACAACAGACTGGTTCAAAATTGGGAAAGGAGCATGTCAAGGCTGTATATTGTCACCTTGCTTATTTAACTTCTATTCAGAGTACACAATTTGAAATGCTGGACTTCATGAAGCATAAGCTGAAATCAAGATTGCCTGGAGAAATATCAATAACCTCAGATATGCAGATGAAACCACCCTTATGACAGAAAGTGAAGAAGAACTAAAGAGTCTCTTGATGAAAGTGAAAGAGGAGAGTGAAAAAGTTGGTTTAAAACTCAACATTCAGAAAACTAAAATCATGGCATCCAGTCTTATCACTCAAGGCAAATAGATGGGGAAACAACAGAAACAGTGACAGACTTTAGTTTCTCAAGCTCCAAAATCATTGCAGTTTGTGACCATAGCCATTAAATTAAAAGATACTTGCTCCTAGGAAGAAAAATTATGACCAACCTAAACAGCATATTAAAAAGCAGATACATTACTTTGCCAACAAAGCTCTGTATAGTCAAAGGTGGGCCTTTGACTATAGTTTTTTCAGTAGTCAAGTATGGATGTAAAAGTTGGATCATAAAGAAGGCTGAATGCTGAAGAATTGATTTTTTTTTTTTTTTCAGCTGTGGTATTGAAAAAGACTCATGAAAATCCCTTGCACTCAAGGAGATCATACTGGTCAATCTTAAAGGAAATCAATCTTGAATATTCATTAGAAACACCAAGATGAAGTTGAAGCTCCAATATTTTGGCCACCTGATATGAACACACAACTCATTAGAAAAGACCCTGATGCTGGGAAAGATTGAAGACAGGAGGAACAGGGGATGACAGAGGACAAATAGTTGGATGGTATCACTGACTCAATGGACATGAACTTGAGCAAGCTTTGGAAGATGGTGAAGGACAGGGAAGCTTGTCATGCTGTGGACCATGGTGTAGCAAAGAGTCAAACACAACTGAGCAGCTGAACAAAAACAGCAATCTTTTTACTAGCAGACTACTAAGCTAATTGAGAGACTTTTAGTGACTTGGTTTGGGAAGATACCCTGGAAAAGGAAATGGCAACCCACTCCAGTATTCTTGCCTGGGGAATCCCAGGGAAAGAGGAGCCTGGTGGGCTACAGTCCAAGGGGTCACAAAGAATCAGATATGACTGAAGCGACTTAGCACTTGCACTATGCAAACAAAAAATAACAACAAAGACCAACCATAGTAAATCCTCATTTACAGAGGAGTCACATTATAGCATTTTATTTTATTTTTAATATAAATTTATTTTAATTGGAAGCTAGTTAATTTACAATATTGTATTGGTTTTGCCATACATCAACATGAATCCACCACGAGTGTACATGTGTTCCCCATCCTGAACCCCTCTTCCTCCTTCCCCCAATACCATCCCTCTGGGTCATCCCAGTGCACCAGCTCTGGGCATCCTGTGTCATGCATCTAATCTGGACTGGTGATTCATTTCACATATGATGTTATACATGTTTCAATGTCATTATCCCAGATTATCCCACCCGCACTCTCTCCCACAGAGTCCAAAAGACTGTTCTATACATCTGTGTCTCTTTTGCTGTCTCACATACAGGGTTATCATTATGATCTTTCTAAATGCCTTATATATGTGTTAGTATACTGTACTGGTGTTTTTCTTTCTGGCTTACTTTGTATAATAGCACCAGTTTCATCCACCTCATTAGAACTGATTCAAATGTATTCTTTTTAATGGCTGAATAATACTCCATTGTGTATATGTACCATAGCTTTCTTTTTTAAAAAATAAAAATATTTATTTTAATTGGAGGTTAATTACTTTACAATATTGCTGTGGTCCAGCCCCCGCAGGATCCAGGGGAACCCAAAGGAGAAACAGCGTCTGTGGATGATTTAGAGAGAGATAAGGAAATAATGTTGTATATAAGAATAGAGGAGAGAAAAAGGCTGATATTCTTTGTTTTACACAGAAAACTAATAAAGTCTTAGAAGCTCAGGCAGGAATTTGAACGCAGAGGGCCTCTGTGTTCCAAGGGATCAGTCTGAAAAAGAGAGGGAGGGAAAGGGAGAGAGAAAAAAAAAAAAAGAGAGAGAAAAAAAAAGAAAAACACAGGGTGACCAAGCTTTTTCAGTGAGCTAAGCCCATTATTTTATTTTTTTTAAAGGGACTTTTATAACTTAATTTGTACATAGAGGGGAATGAAAGATGCAAAGTTATACAGAGTCAGCCCAAACATTACATCTGTTTTGTCTTTATCAAAACCAGGATTTTTTTTCCTGCATACCTTTCCCATAAACAATATTGTGTACATTATTTTCTGGCCTTGGAAGCCTGTGAACATTTTATGACCCTCTTTAGATAAAGGCTGCTCAACCAGAAAACTTATTTTCCCTTGAAATGTTTTTTTTTTTCTTTATATTTCTAATCTATGTCAACCTCAGAAAATGTTAAACAGAGTTACATTTCTCATGGAGCAAAGGTGCAGTGAGTTACAAGAAAGAACCAATTAGCTCAAAGGTCTGATGTGGTTAATTTCAAGGCCACATTTGTTTTTCTTACATTCCAACTATGTTAACTAATGTACTCCCAGGTACACTGTGGATAAGAGATATGGGAACTTAGCAACAAGCATTGGCCTGATAATGAAATCTTATACCTGCACTACTCTAATAATTTTTAACTCTTTAAAAGGCTTTATGTTTTGGCTTCCCATGCCTCTCACAGTTGGGAGGCTGTGAACAATCATATGCATAGCTGCAAGAGTCTGGATAAACCTGCCAAGCAAGCTACACTGCTAATAGAGGGAGTTTGATTTGAAATATTCCTCTCATGTCCAGGAGACTTATTAGCTAGAGCCCTAAGTTGATTTTCTCCAGAGAAAGGTGGTCGGGGATAGCCCCCTGTTAATGTCAGGAGAGTTGGTGAAAGGCACAAAATAGTAAGACAGACAGATTCTTGTTTTGGGGTAGATGTTCAAGCAGTCTAGGGAGCCCCTCGAGTCCTGAAGCCTTGCTTAACAGTTCTCTTCCACATGACCTTTGCCATGGGTGGGATCTCCCATGGTGGCTCTCGGCAAAATATTGTATTGATTTTGCCATGCATCAACATGAATTTGCCACAGGTATATACGTGTTTCCCATCTGGAACCCCTCTTCCTCCTCCCTCCCCATCCCATCCCTCTGGGTTGTCCCAGTACACCAGCCCCAAGCATCCAGTATCATGCATCATACCTGGACTGGCAAATTGTTTCATATATGATATTATACATGTTTCAATGCCATTCTCCCAAATCATCTTTCTTATCCCTTCATCTGCTGATGGACATCTAGGTTGCTTCCATGTTCTGGCTATTATAAACAGTTCTGCAATGAGCATTGGGGTACACGTATCTCTTTCAATTCTGGTTTCCTTGGTGTGTATGCTCAACAGTGGGATTTCTGGGTCAATTTAAATATCTAGTTTTCAGGGGAAAAAAAGAAAGAAAATTGCAAAGCAACAGGAAAATAAGGCTATATATAAGGACAAGAAATAAACCATACAAATCATCAAAGCAAATCCCTGCAAAAGACCAGATACTGGACTAACTCTACAAAGATATGAGATAATCTGTTTTAAGTATTATCAAAAAAATAAAGGAAATCATTTCTAGAGAAATAAATTTTGTATGAGACAATCTCAATAACAGAGAATATCAGTAAAGATCTTATAGAAAGAAATAAAATTGAATTATGTAATTGAAAAGTACAATAAATGAAATAAAGAATTTATTAGACATTCAACAGCAAATATGGCCAGACCAGACAGAAGATAAAATAAGCAAATATCAGATTGAATATCAGTTCAAATGATTATATCTGAGTAGCAGAAAAAAAAAAGTGAAGAAAATGAAAGGATCCCTGAGACTTATGGGAAACAATGTAACATATTAGTCTGTATAAATTGGAAGTCTCAAGTGAGAGGAAATTAAAAAGAGAGAGAGAATATTTGAACAAATAATATCCAAATAGTTTGATATTTCAAATAGAATAATTACAAAGAGATCCACACTTAAATATACCACAATCAAAATTTGTCAAAATACAAAGGGAAACTTGAAAGCATCAAGAAAGAAAGAAATAATTTTGTCCAAAGTATTTCCAGAAAGATTAACAAAGATCATTTTCCAAAAAGGACTATATGTTAGCTAACAAAAACTATTAATAAATAAATGTAAGGGAATTAAATTAGACAAAATATGTTCTCTGATCACAATTAATAGAGTTAGAAATGTAAAACAAAGAGATATAGATTAACAAATATATAAACACTAAACAATACTCTTCTGAATACCAAGTATAACAATAAATGACAAGGAAATTATAAAATATTTAGAGATTAATGAAAATGATTAAAGCAAAGGTGAAAAAAAAATATGCCCATCTTAATGCAGAGTTCCAAAGAATAGCAAGGAGAGATAAGAAAGTCCATCTAAGGGATCAATGCAAATAAACAGAGGAAAAATATAGAATGGGAAAGATTAGAGATCTCTTCAAGAAAATTAGAGATACCAAGGGAATATTTCATGCAAAGATAGGCACAATAAAGGACACAAACAGTGTGAATCTAACAGAAGACAAAGACTTTAAGAAGAGGTGGCAAGAATACACAGGAACTGTGAAAAACATATCTTAATGACTCAGATAACCATGATGGTGTGATCACTCACCTGGAGCCAGACATCCTGGATTGTGAAGTCAAATGGGCCTTAGAAACATCACTATGAACAAAGTTAGTGGAGGTGATGGAATTCCAGGTGAGCATTTCAAATCCTGAAAGATGATGTTGTGAAAATGCTGCACTCAGTATGCCAGTAAATATAAAAAATTCAGCAGTGGTCACAGGAATGAGAAGGGCAGTTTTAATTGCAATATCAATGAAGGACAATGCCAAAGAATGTCCAAGTTCAGTTCAGTTACTCAGTCATTTCTGACACTTTGCTACCCCATAGACTATAGCACACCACACTTCCATGTCCATCACCAACTCCCTGAGTTCGCTCAAACTTGTGTCCATTGACTCAGTGATGCCATCCAACCATTTCATCTCTATTGTCCCCTTATCCTCCTGCCTTTAATCTTTCTCAGGATCAGGTTATTTTCCAATAAGTCAGTTCTTTGCATCAGGTGGCTAAAGTATTGGAGTTTCAGCTTCAGCATGAGTTCTTCCAATGAATATTCAGAACTGATTTCCTTTAGGATAGACTAGTTTGGTCTTCTTGCAGTCCAAGAGATTCTTAAGAGTCTTCTCCAACACTACAGTTCAAAAGCATCAATTATTGGTGCTCAGCTTTCTAAGGGCTTCCTTGATAGGTCAGTTGGTAAAGAATCCGCCTGCAATGCAGGAAGCACTGGTTTAATTCCTGGGTAGGAGAAGGCGATGGCAATCCACTCCAGTGCTCTTGCCTAGAAAATCTCATGGATAGAAGAGTCAGGTAGGCTGCAGTCCATGGGATCACAAAATGTCAGACACGACTGATCGACTTCACTTTCACTTTTCACTTTCATTGGAGAAGGAAATGGCACCCTACTCCAGTATTCTTGCCTAGAGAATCCCAGGAACTGGGGGAGCCTGGTGGGCTGTCCTCTCTGGGGTCACACAGAATCAGACACGACTAAAGCGATTTAGCAGCAGCAGCAGCAGCAAGATCCCCTGGAGAAAGGAAAGGTTACCTACCCACTCCAGTATTTTGGCCTAGTGAATTCCCTGGAGTGTATAGTCCATGGGGTCGCAAAAGTGGTACACAATGAGTGACTTTCACTTCAGTCCAGCCTTCTATATATTCCAAGTCTCACATCCACATATGACTACTGGAAAAACCATAGCCTTAACTAGATGGACCTATGTTGTCAAGGTAATGTCTCTGCTTTTTATATGCTGTGTAGGTTGTTCATAGCTTTTCTTTCAAGGAGAAAGTGTCTTTTAATTTCATGCCTGCAGTCACCATCTGCAGTGATTTTGGAGCCCCGCCTCCCCTCCTCAAAATAAAGTTTCTCACTGTTTCCATTGTTTCCTCATATATTTGCCATGAAGTGATGGGACTACATGCCATGATCTTAATTTTTTCAATGTCAGAACTACTGTACATTTACAGTCATTTCACATGCTAGCAAGACATGCTCAAAATTCTCCAAGCTAGGCTTCAACAGTATGTAAACTGAGAACTTCCACATATAAAAGCTGGATATAGTAGAGACAGAGGAACCAGAGATTAAATTGCCAACATATATTGGATCTTAGAAAAAGCAAGAGAATACAGAATGACATTTAATTTTGCTTCATTGACTATTCTAAAACCTTTGACTGTGTGAATCACAACAAACTTGTGGAAAATTCTTCAAGAGATGGGAATATCAGACCACATGTCCTATCTCCTGAGAAATCTATATGGATGTCAAGAAGCAACAGTTAGAACCAATCATGGAGCAGCAGACTGGTTCAAAATTGGGAAAGGAGTGTGTCAAGGCTGTATATTGTCACTCCCCTTATTTAACTTATATACAGAGTACATCATGTGAAATGCCAGGCTGGATAAAGTCCAATCTGGGATCAAGATTGCTAGGAGAAATATCAATGACCTCAAATATACAGATGACACCACCCTTATGTCAGAAGAGGAGGAGAAAATAAAGAGCCTCTTGATGAAGGTGAAAAAGGAGAGTAAAAATGGCTGGCTTAAAAGTCAACATTAAAAAATGAAGATCATGACATTGATCTCATCACTTCATGGCATATAGAAGGGTAAACAGTGGAAAAGTGGTAGATTTTATTTTCTTGGGCTCCAAAATCACTGCAGATGGTGACTGCAGCCATGAAATTAAGACACTTGCTCCTTTGAAATAAGCTATGACAAAGCTAGGCAGTGTGTTAAAAGGTAAAGACATTACTTTGCTGAGAAAGGTCCATATTGTCAAAACTTGGTTTTCCAGTAGTCATGTATGGATGTGAGAGTTAGACCATAAAGAAGTCTGGACTCTGAAGAACTGATGCCATAAAATCATGATGCTAGAAAAGACTTGAGTTTCCCTTGGACTGCAAGAAGATCAAACCA
This sequence comes from Aepyceros melampus, assembly GCA_006408695.1. Lineage (NCBI taxonomy): Eukaryota > Metazoa > Chordata > Mammalia > Artiodactyla > Bovidae > Aepyceros > Aepyceros melampus. Next base: position 449,927 of record SJXQ01008171.1, read on the forward strand.
GTTGATCCTAATGGAAATCAATCCTGAATATTCATTGAGAGGACTGATGGTGAAGCTGAAGCTCTGATACTTTGGCGACTTGATTCGAAGAATGACTGACTGGAAAGGATCCTGATACTGGGAAGATAGAAGTCAGGAGAAGGTGACAACAAAGGACAAGATAGTTTGATGGCATCATGATTCAGTGGACATGAGTTTGAGCAAGGTCAGGGAGATAGTGGTGGACAGGGAGGCCTGGTGTGCTGCAGTCCATGGGGTCGCAAAAAGTAGGATATGACTGAGTGATTGAACAACAAGAAAAATGAAAATGAAAATACAACATGGCCAACTTATGCAGTAACTGGGCAGTATTTATGGGAAAATCTATATTTAAAAAGAAGAAATATGTTCATGAGTGACAAACTTTTACATTTAATACATTATTTTTAAAAGAAGAGTAACTACAAACCTTACAGAAGGAAGGGAAAAGTAAATAATAAAACTTACATAATTAAAGTATAGAATTTAAAGATTAATAAATGAACCAATACAACCTGGTTCTTTGGAAAGATGGATTAAATTGAATATGAATTCACTGTGAAAAATTATATGACAAGAAATTAGACAACTGAGGATATTAAAGTATTCCTATAAAAACAAATTATTAAAATTGTAAAGTAATTAACCTCCAATTAAAATAAATAAATTTATAAAATGAAAAAAATATTTGAATAGATTTATACAAGTAAGAATTAAAATTAACAAGCAATCTCTTTTTTTTTCTTCATGGATAAAAAGCACAATATCAGGTGGATTCACTGCTCAACGCTTTCAGTAAGTCCAGCATTACTCTGCTACTAGAAACAGAGAAAAGACAAGAGAGGAAAGTGATGAACTGGTATCTTTCATGAAATTAGATATAAAAGTGCTAAACAAGATATTGGCAAAGTGAATCCAGGTACACACAAAATGTCTTATTCATCATAACCAAGTAAGATTTACACCAGAAATACATGTTCAACATATATATGGAAAACAGGAAATAAATATTCCATAATACTGAGATAATTAGAAAAAGACATAATCTCAACAATTACATCAAAAATTTGGTAAAATCTAGTAACTTTCATTAATAAAATAAGCATTCAACTAGGAATACAAGGCTATGGTTATTCCAGTAGTCATGTATGGATGTGAGAGTTGGACTGTGAAGAAAGCTGAGCACCAAAGAATTGATGCTTTTGAACTGTGGTGTTGGAGAAGACTCTTGGGAGTCCCTTGGACTGCAAGGAGATCCAACCAGTCCATTCTAAAGAAGATTAGTCCTGGGTGTTCTTTGGAAGGAATGATGTTAAAACTGAAACTCCAGTACTTTGGCCACCTCATGCGAAGATTTGGCTCATTGGAAAAGACCCTGATGATGAGAGGGATTGGGGGCAGGAGAAGAAGGGGAAAACAGAGGATGAGATGGCTGGATGGCATCACCAACTCGATGGACATGAGTTTGAGTGACCTCTGGGAGTTGGTGATGGACAAGAAGACTTGATGTGCTGTGATTCATGGGGTCGCAGAGTCGGACACAACTGAGCGACAGAACTGAACTGAACTGATAGGCTAGTGAAAGAAGTTTAAATTAAACCAACAATTTTGATTTTGCTATCTTTGTTTTCCTTTCCTTTTTTGATGTGTGTATTCCTTTTTCCCTTTCTTATTTGGTTGCAGATGTTTCTTTATCCNAACACCCACCCCCCCTTTTTTTTTTTGGTGGGAAAACTTTGTATGGTGATGAAATAAATCTGGTAAAATATACTTTTCTTTTGTAGTTGTCAGGCAGGGTCAATACTGGAATCCAGGTGTTTCTGGAAAATATATATATTGTTTTATCTGATTAGTTGAGTTTATTTTGTGTAACAACAGGTTCAGGTTAAAAGCAAAAATGAGAATGTTTCTATTTGACTTTGGATTGTATATTCTATACTTTTCTTTTTTCCCTAAAATGACTTGCACAGTTATATTCAGTTCAGTCACTCAGTCGTGTCCTACTCTTTGCGACCCCATGAATCCCAGCATGCCAGGCCTCCCTGTCCATCGTCAACTCCCAGAGTTCACCCCAACTCACATCCATCGAGTTGGTGATGCCATCCAGCCATCTCATCCTCTGTTGTCTCCTTCTCCTCCTGCCCCCAATCTCTCCCAGCATCAAAGTCTTTTCCAATGAGTCAACTCTTCGCATGAGGTGGTCAAAGTACTGGAGTTTCAGCATTAGCATCATTCCTTCCAATGAACACCCAGGACTGATCTCCCTTAGGTTGCACTGGTTGGATTTCCTTGCAGTCCAAGGAACTCTCAGAGTCTTCTCCAACACCACAGTTCAAAAGCGTCAATTCTTCAGCACAGTTATGTTCAGAAATTTTTAAAATGCACACACTTGGAAAATATTATACATTTAATAATAAGACATTCAGATCAAATTTACAAACAGTAACAGGAGTCTGAATACTGGATCCAAAAATGATTAAATTTAAGCTGGTGTATCTTCAATACCTCTCATCTCTCAATCACACTATCTCTGAGACAACAATCAATATTCCCATGTCTTATATTAGAAATATTTCACTAAACAAGGAAATTTTATTATTAAAATAATGTTTCATTTTGGGGAAAATAATTTTACAATCAAAAAGAACAAGGGTAGGTACAATATTTAATTTAAAGTAAAAAGATATGAAGAATCCTAACTTATCCACATACACTTTTACATTATAACTAACTCCAACTATAATATAAATTCCATGCATACTTTGATTAATGGACTAGTGAGTTGCATGGAACATGAAAGTGACTTTACTAGGCAAACACTGACACATTAGCATTCAATGTCTTCCTACCAGCAGAAACATAATAAACAAAAGAGTATGCAGAAAGGAGATAAAAGAAAGAGATGCATTGAAACTATGCATTTTAAATCATTAGGAGATTTTTCTAATTCTTGCTTTCCTTAATGATGTCAAGGAACTTTTGTGACCCATTGCAAAGGAGCAAAAGTTATACTGGCGTAGAGTTATTTCAAATTTTATTCACCTACAGCAAAGTTTTGAAAACTAGTAAAACTGCTACATCGAACATAAGAAACTGGTTTTCCTGTTACTAATAAATGTCATTCTTACAGCCTCATGGACTAAAATTCATCTTCTCAAGAATAAACTAAAAGTTTATCCTACAGAAATTTGTTTCACATTTTTCTGGTGTCAAAGAATGTATGTGTGTGTGTATAATATAAATAAGGTACAAAATTATATATATATATATAGAATAATAGTTTCATCATATGAATTTTCACCTTTTTGTGAGACATTTCAAATTTCTCTCATTTTAATGATGCCTCATTTTTCAGTGATCTTATAACGGCATCATATTTCGTTATCCTCTTTGCCTTCTTGCATTTGACATAAAGCTGGTAATAAAATCAGCACCTCTTTTTGATCCCTCTTTTACACATGGATGGGTAGCCACTTGCAGATGGCTCGAAACTGAAAGTGAAAGTGAAGTCGCTCAGTCATGTCCAACTCTTTGCCACCCGTGGACTGTAGCCCACCAAGCTCCTCCATCCATGGGATTCTCCAGGCAAGAATACTGGAGTGGGTTGTCATTTCCTTCTCCAGGGGATCTTCCTGATCCAGGGATCGAACCCAGGTCTTCCACTTTGCAGGCAGACACTTTAACCTCTGCACCACCAGGGAAGCCCAGATGGCTTGAACCTTGCTACAAATAGAGCTTTTCTTTCACACAGGGTGTTTGTGTTTGTAAAAGACTCCCTGACGATTTTATTAATCTTTCCACAGCCTAATGAGAATTTTGGTGCCATCTTTAATGGTAGCTGTGCTTGCATTTGTATGAAATGGTTGTGAATGTCTTTGTGGTATGCTTGTATGTATTATCTGTGCGTGATTCTGATATGGCTCTGGCTTTAAATCAAAGGTTGCACAGTTACATACCAGCATGCCAAATGAATGAAGCTAGTGGAAGAGATCCACTACCCTGAAGGCTGGAGCTGGAACATATAAAGTGCAAGCATCACAGTTGGCTGGCTGATTGTTGTCTTAAGATGCTATGGTAGCAGTCTTCTCTCAGTTATATTTTCAAGAGAATCTATTAATCCAGAGTGTATATGTTTTCATAATATTTAAAATGACAAACCCAGACAGGGTATTAAAAAACAGACACATCACTTGCCAACAAAGTTCCATATAGCCAAAGCTATTGTTTTTCCAGTAGATATTTATAGGTATAAGAGTTGGACCATAAAGATGGCTGAGCACTGAAGAACTGATGCTTCAAATTGTGCTGGAGAAGATTCTTGAGAGGCCCTTGGACAGAAAGGAGATCAAACCAATCAATCCTAAAAGAAATCAACACTGAATATTCACTGGAGGGACCGATGCTGAAGCTCCAGTAGTTTGGCCACCTGAAGTGAAGAGCCGACTCATTGGAAAATACCCTGATGCTCGGAAAGATTGTGGGCAGGAGAAAGGGACAGAGGATAAGATGATTGGATGGCATCATCAGCTCAATGGACATGAGTTTGAGAGAATTCCGGGAAGCCTGGTGTACTACAGTCCATGGGGTTGCAGAGAGCTGGACATAATGTAGTGACTGAACAACAGCAACAACAATATTTAAAATACATTTTGTATGTAACAAGTATGTGTGTGTTCCTTTAAAAAAAATAGAAAGTTTTTACAGACAAGATATATGTGCTTGGTCACTCAGTCATGTCCAACTCTTTGCAACCCTACAGACTATAGCCTGACAGACTCCTCTGTCCATGGGGATTCTCCAAGCAAGAATACTGGAGTGGGTAACCATTCCCTTTTCCAGGGGATCTTCCTAAACCAGGAATTAAACCCAGTCTTCCACATTGCAGGAAGATTCTTTACAGCCTGCACCATTAAAGAAGCCCAAACAAAATACATGTATAGGCCAAAATAGCATGTGAGCTCCTATTTGTTATTTCTCGTTTAGGATGTATTGAGTAACTTCTATTTTATCAAGTTAAAACCCTTTATGATATTACATTGAGGTTCTCCATGATGACTCTGACAAAGACTACAAATTCATTTTAGGTAAAAATGTAATGTTAGTTCAGTACTAAACATGTGGGTTAAAGTCTAAGATGCTTGGATGAAAATCAATATTTTTGTAAATCGTTTTCATAAATTCTCTCATTTTGTGGTTTCCATTAAATAATATGTTTGATTCTTAATGCAAACTAACATTAACATTACTTACACTGATGAAACTAAGATTCCAGGAGGATATGCAACATTTATCCTTGGCACCACAAAGCATCTGGCACAGTATGAAGGACTTGAATATGACTTGAATCTTACTTAGTTTGAGGCAATGGATCCCAGCTACCAGATGATATCATATTTGCCATTGTGTGCTCTGTGAAAAGTAAGCCATATGTGTTAGTTGCAATAAAATACCAAAGCACAAAACTTGGCCTGTTTGGATAATAGGTCAGGGATCTTGAATAGCACAAAAGTAGCTGCAGTTTGTCCATTCTATAGAGAAAATTGCTTCTGGTTCAGAGTACAATCTCTGAAAAGAATACACTGGCCAAGAATAAAATGGGAAAAGAGCCCCAGTAGCAACCAGAAACCATGGGCAATTTTTATTTTACACCAACCCACCCTTCTATTACTGAGATAGTGTTACATTGATAATTTAGCTATATAAAATCCCATCTGTTCCTACAATGCTCAGATCTCTGAAAGCAGTACCACATTAAAATCTTTGCTGTGCATTTTCTTCTTAGTTTTCATATCCAGTTACTTTAAGAATCCCTGAAATGACTATATGTCAAGAATTTCAAATGACATCTTTAAGAAAAGTAAAAATCAAGTTTCTCATTACTACAAATTTAAATTGAACTTATTTGGTCAAAAACATCTTGTTTACAGACAATTGCAAGATAGAAAAAGTGCCTTGAGGACGTAGCTTCTATATTTATTTCCGTCCAGTGAAAATTCCTCATTTTGACTATAGCAACATTCAACTACTCCACTATATTTCCTCTTCAGACTTTTCATTCACTGGATCATTAATATTAACCTGGGAAAATTACTATAGAATATTTAATGTTCTATCTATTAAACAGCTAAGTATCACCTAGAAGCAGCCATTGTTTCACTCTAGTTATACCATTACCAAGATTCTTTCTCTCTCTCTTTTTTTTTTGTTATTTGTTCCCTTTCTTTATTTGTATATGCGTGTGTGTGCTTAATCCCTCAGACGTGTCCCACTCTGAGACTTCATGGACTGAAGCTCACCAGGCTCCTCTGTCCGTGGGGTTTCTCCAGACAAGAAAACTTGAGTGAGTTTCTAGGTCCTCCTCTGAGGGATCTTCCCAGGTCTCTTGCATTGCAGGCAGATTCTTTACCATTTGCGCCACAAGGGAAGCCCTTGTTTGATTACAGGATACAAAATTCCTCCTTTTTGTGAAGTCTTTTAGAGTATGCCTATGAAGACAACATTAAATGATTGTATATTTAGTTTAAAGCAAATGAAAAGAAAATTAAAATAGACTCAAAGAGTATGTGGTACTAATGAGCTTTCTAGAATCCATTTCATAGGTGGCTGTGGGGTTGGGATAATTTCAGCAAAGGGGTTTAGGGAAAATCTGGCAATTTAGAAAATGTCTCCTAGGAAATACACAAACTAATTTAATATATATATATATTTGATTAAGTGTTAAGTAAAGCAAAATGGCGGTCTGGGGAGGCCTTACAAATAGCTGTGAAAAGAAGAGAAGTGAAAAGCAAAGGAGAAAATGAAAGATATAAGCATCTGAATGCAGAGCTCCAAAGAAAAGCAAGAAGAGATAAGAAAGCCTTCCTCAGTGATCAGTGCAAAGAAATAGAGGAAAACAACAACATGGGAAAAACTAGAGATCTCTTCAAGAAAATTAGAGATACCAAGGAAACATTTCATCAAAGATGGGATCAATAAAGGACAGAAATGGTAGGACCTAACAGAGCAGAACATATTAAGAAGAGGTGGCAAGAATACACAGAAGACTGTAAAAAAAAGAGCTTCATGACCAAGATAATCACAATGCTGTGATCACTCACCTAGAGCCAGACATTCTGGAATGTGAAGTCAAGTGGGCCTTAGAAAGCATCACTGCAAACAAAACTAGTGAAGGTGATGGAATTCCAGTTGACCTATTGCAAATCCTGAAAGATGATGCTGTGAAAATGCTATACTCAATATGCTAGCAAATGTGGAAAACTCAGCAGAGGCCACAGGACTGGAAAAGGTCAGTTTTCATTCCAGTCCCAAAGAAAGGCACTGTCGAAGAATGCTCAGACTACCACACAATTGCACTCATCTCACACGCTAGTAAAGTAATGCTCGAAATTCTCCAAACCAGGCTTAAGCAATATGTGAACCCTGAACTTCCAGATGTTCAAGCTGATTTTAGAAAAGGCAGAGGAACAAAAGTTCAAATTGCCAACATCCGCTGGATCATTGAAAAAGCAAGAGAGTTAAAACACACACACACACACACACACACACACACACACACATTTATTTCTGCTTTATTGACTATGCCAAAGCCTTTGACTGTATGGATCACAATAAACTGTTGACAATTCTGAAAGAGATGGGAATACCAGACCACCTGACCTGCCTCTTGAGAAACCTATATGCAGGTCAGGAAGCAACAGTTAGAATTGGACATGAAACAACAGTCTGCTTCCAAATAAGAAAAGGCTGTATGCTGTCACCCTGCTTGTTTAACTTACATGCAGAGTACATCATGAGAAATGCTGGGCTGGAAGAAACACAAGCTGGAATCAAGATTGCTGGGAGAAATATCAATAACCTCAGATATGCAGATGACACCACCTTTATGGCAAAATGTGAAGAGGAACTAAAAAGCCTCTTGATGAAAGTGAAAGTGGAGAGTGAAAAAGTTGGCTTAAAGCTCCACACTCAGAAAACGAAGATCATGGGATCTGGTCCTATCACTTCATGGGAAAAGATGGGGAAACAGTGGAAACAGTGTCAGACTTTATTTTTTGGGGCTCCATAATCACTGTAGATGGTGAATGCAGCCATGAAATTAAAAGATGCTTACTCCTTGGAAGGAAAGTTATGACTAACCTAGATAGCATACAAAGGTCTGTCTAGTTAAGGCTATGGTGTTTCCGGTGGTCATGTATGGATGTGAGAGTTGGACTGTGAAGGAAGCAGAATGCCAAAGAATTGATGCTTTTGAACTGTGGTGTTGGAGAAGACTCTTGAGAGTCCCTTGGACTGCAAGGAGATCCAACCAGTCCATTCTGAAGGATATCAGTCCTGGGTGTTCTTTGGAAGGAATGATGCTAATGCTGAAACTCCATTACTTTGGCCACCTCATGCTAAGAGTTGACTCATTGGAAAAGACCTTGATGCTGGAAAAGATTGGGGGCAGGAGGAGAAATGAACAACCGACGATGAGATCGCTGGATGGCATCACCGACTCGGTGGACATGAGTCTGAGTGAACTCTGGGAGTTGGTGATGGTCAGGGAGGCCTGATGTGCTGCGATTCATGGGGTTGCAAAGAGTCGAACAAGACTGAATGACTGAACTGAACTGAAACACTATATAGAACGTGATTCCAGTGTTAGTTTGCTTTTTCAGTTCATATTGTTTCAATTTATCATCCTTGAGTTTAGTAATAGGTGTAATTTTGTTCCTGAGTAAAAATTTTAACATTATTGAAACTTCATTGATTCATTATTTTTTCTTTCAAACCTTCTCATTCTGGAGGATGCAGAAAGCTTAGATGTCAATTTTTCTCAGACAAAGAGAAGACTGGATTCTAGTGACTCTGAGTCCTTTGCTTAAGCTGGCAATTTGGCTACATTTTATCTATTAACCAGTTTAATTTTGTTGTTATTTCAGTAGCTAAAAAATGGCTAAGTAGATTTGTAAGAAGCAGTTTCTAAGTGGTACCTATTAGAAAGCTAAATTAAAATTTAGCAATACATTTGTGGAGTTAAAAGTAACTTGAAACAATTCTAGCATGAGTAATGCTGCATAATGTCAATATAGCTTTTGCTTTCAATCTTGTGATATGTATCAGTACTTGCATAAGTTTAAATTCATACATTTTCTTTATAATGAATATTTTCATTAAGTATCATATTATAGTAATACACCAATGATTGAAAAAATTAAGTAAAATAAAAACATTTTGTATAATATTTCACCCATGTATCAATTATCTGTGGGAATTTATTAGAACTGAAATGGAATGGATAGCAATGCCAGAATAAAATAAAGGTAGACATGCGTCCCCCTGAGTATAGAAGAAATAATATTTGATGTGAAAACCTTAGGTGGGAACCAATATTTTATATAAAGACTATCATAGGAAATAAATTAAAAGGAATCCAGTTACTGAAACTGAATGAGGAATATATTTTTCCAAAACTTGTACTTTCTGTTGATTGCACTTGGATTGTACTTCAAACCATATTTTTCCCTCATATAATTAGATGAAAAAGAAGGCTTACATACACTTTATAATTTGGCCAAGTCATATTTTTAGAATTAAAAATCAGAGCAATCCAAATATGTACCTTCTGGTCCTTAAATATTTAAGAACCATGCTGGTCTAGATTTTATTTCAGAAGAAACTAAAGAACAAGTGTTATAAATGTAAATTTTACCTTAAAACTAAAAATATCCTGAAACATCACCAATAGTAGAATATGTCAGAATGATGTACAATGAATTGTAGTGGGTTATGAACACTAATACAAAAGTGCTCCAATAAAATCAACTCAAATATTCTTATTTGGATTCTAGCATTATGTGACTTTAAAAAGTAGTCTAAATTAAATATCCTGTTATTTAATGATATATACAATCTAGATAGCATATTGAGAAGCAGAGACATTACTTTGCTAACAAAGGTCCGTCTAGTCAAGGCTATGATTTTTCCAGTGGTCATGTATGGATGTGAGAGTTGGACTGTGAGGAAAGCTGAGCACCAAAGAATTGTTGCTTTTGAACTGTGGTGCTGGAGAAGACTTTGAGAGTCCCTCGGACTGCAAGGAGATCCAACCAGTCCATTCTAAAGGAGATCAGCCGTGGGTGTTCTTTGGAAGGAATGATGCTAAAGCTGAAACTCCAGTACTTTGGCCACCTCATGTGAAGAGTTGACTCATTGGAAAAGACTCTGATGCTGGGAGGGATCGGGGGCAGGAGGAGAAGTGGACGACAGAGGATGAGATGGCTGCATGGCATCACCGACTCAATGGACGTGGGTTTGAGTGAACTCCAGGAGTTGGTGATGGACAGGGAGACCTGGCATGCTGCGATTCATGGGGTCGCAAAGAGTCAGACACGACTGAGTGACTGAACTGAACTGAACTAAACCTTTCATTAATTTAACAAAATTTCAAAAAATTGCACCTGATTATGTGTATATATACAGAAGTTTTCACGATATGTGTAGGGGAAGGGAACCAAAATGCTACAACAATTTCAAATTTTAAATTGAAAACTCCTTGGAATATATTGATATCTGTATAATTATATATACATCTACACATTTATTTTAAAATAGCATATGCATCTTTATTTTTATCTATATCTGCACTTACTTATTCTATGAACACATATATGCTTGACTACATGTACACACAGAAACATATTTTACAGCTTTGTTTCACAGTAATTCCAGTTCTACAGACATATTTTTCTTTTTCAGTTTTCTTTAACCTTCAAATGGCTACTTCAATAGAATCAATTTTACTTTCCATGATTATCTAGAGATAAACTTAATTATTAACTATTATTTTTCCTGTAATTTTAACTGCTAAAACTTAGTTGTCCAGTCACTAAGTTATGTCAAACTCTTTGTGCCCCATGGACTGCAGCACACCAGACTTCCCTGTCCTTCACTATCTCCTGAGTTTGCTCAAATTCATCTCCATTGAGTTGAGATGCCATCCAGCCATCTCATGAACTGTCATGCCTTCTCCTCCTGCCCTCAAACTTTCCCAGCATCAGAGTCTTTTCCAATGAGTCATCTCTTTGTATCAGGTGGCCAAATATTGGAGCGCCAGTTTCAGCATCAGTCCTTCCAATGAATATTCAGGATTAATTTCCTTTAGGATGGAATGGTTTGATTTCCTTGCTGTCCAAAGGACTTTTAATAGTCTTCTCCAGTATCACAGTTCCAAAACATTAATTCTTCCACACTCAGCCTTTTTTAGGGCCCAACTCTCATATCTGTACGTGATTACGGAAAAACCATGACTTTGACTATATAGACGTTTGTAGGCAAAGTGATGTCTCTGCTTTTTAACATGCTGTCTAGTTTGTCATAGCTTTTCTTCCAAGGAGTAAGTGTCTTAAGTTCATGGCTGCAGCCACCATCTGCAGTATTTTGGAGCCCAGGAAAACAAAATCTGCCACTGTTTCATTGTTTCCCCATGTATTTGCCATGAAGTATGTGGAAACAATGTCAGACTTTATTTTTTGGGGCTCCAAAATCACTGCAGATGGTGATGTAAGCCATGAAATTAAAAGACATTTACTCCTTGGAAGGAAAGTTATGACCAATCTAGATAGCATATTAAAAAGCAGAGACATTACTTTGTCAACAAAGGTCCATCTAGTCAAGGCTACGTTTGTTCCAGTGGTCATTTATGGATGTGAGAATTGGATTATAAAGAAAGCTGAGAACCGAAGAATTGATGCTTTTGAACTGTGGTGTTGGAGAAGACTCTTGAGAGTCCCTTGGACTGCAAGGAGATCCAACCAGTCCATTCTAAAGGAGATCAGTCCAGGGTGTTTATTGGAAGGACTGATGTTGAAGCTAAAACTCCAATACTTTGACCACCTAATGTGAAGAGCTGACTCACTGGAAAAGACCCTGATGCTGGGAAAGATTGAAGGCAGGAGAAGGGGATGACAGAAGATGAGACGGTCAGATGGCATCACCAACTCAACAGACATGAGTTTGAGTAAACTCCAGGAGTTGGTGATGGACAGGGAGGCCTGGCCTGCTAGGGTTCATGGGATCGCAAAGAGTCGAACATGACTGAGCAACTGAACTGAACTGATAGACCTAATACCATGATCTTCATGCTTTGAATGTTGAGTTTTAAGCCAACATTTCACTCAACATTTCCACAGTTTATTGTGATCCACACAGTCAAAGACTGTGGCAAAGTCAATAAAGCAGAAATAGATGTTTTTCTGGAACTCTCTTGCTTTTTCCATGATCCAGCAGATGTTGGCAATTTGATCTCTGGTTCCTCGGCCTTTTCTAAAACCAACTTGAACATCAGGAAGTTCACGGTTCATGTATTGCTGAAGTCTAGCTTGGAGAATTTTGAGCGTTACTTTACTAGCATGTGAGATGAGTGCAATTGTGTGGTAGTTTGAGCATTCTTTGGCATTGCCTTTCTTTGGGATTGGAATGAAAAGGGACATTTTCCAGTCCTATTGCCACTGCTGAATTTTCCAAATTTGCTAGCATATTGAGTGCAGCACTTTAACAGCATTATCTTTCAGGACTTGCAATAGCTCAACTGGAGTTCCATCACCTCCACTAGCTTTGTTCATAGTGATGCTTTCTAAGGCCCACTTGACTTCCAGGATGTTTGGCTCTAGATGAGTAATCACACCATCGTGATTATCTGGGTTGTGAAGATTTTTTTGTACAGTTCTTCTGTGTATTCTTGCCACCTCTTCTTAATATCTTCTGCTTCTGTTAGGTCCATATCATTTCTATCCTTTATCGAGTCCATCTTTACATGAAATGTTCCCTTGGTATCTCTAAGGGATCTGGTTTAGGTCATACCTGAATGGTCTAGTGGTTTTCCCTATTTTCCTCAGTTTCAGTCTGAATTTGGCAATAAGGAGTTCATGATCTAAGCCACAGTCAGCTCCTGGTCTTGTTTTTGCTGACTGTATAGAGCTTTGTTTAAAAGACAATAAATATATTCCCTAAGATTATAAAATGTGTAAACTGTGGACCCAAGACTGAATAAAGTAAAATTTCCAGATTTCATAATCTTTGATTTCCCACTGAGATGTGTTCTTCATTCAAAATGTATTTGGCTATGCACATTCATTTATTTAAGGTAAACTGAGTGAAACATGTCAATTATATCTGTTCCCAGGGATCTTCCCTATCAAGCACTTCAACAAATACACCACTATTAGTTCTAAACTAGAACTGCTAGTTTTAAAGCTACACATACTACTTTAAATAGTTATGGCATAGAATTATTAATATCTTATGGTTTATTTTTCTAATGACCATTAATAATACTGTAGTTATCAAAATTATTATAACCATTAAACTGCTACTCATTTATATATTGGAAACACTTATGAATGCAAGCACAAATGTTTGTAAATGCTATGGTAACATCTACACATTTATTCAATGCTATTTATGTGGTGTTATGCATTCTAAATAAATTATTCTGTAATTCCCATTTAATCGTTTAATATACTATATATATGTACATATTATATAAAGTTGTACATGATTATATCTGTCAGAAAAAAGATAAAGAGGAAAAGAAAGTGAAGTACTTACCTATTTTTCAACTTGTCTCTTTATTTGAGTCCATGTGACAGCAAAGAATTTTTGCTATCTTGCATTCAATATTTTTACTGCTTAATTGATAACTTGAGAGCAAATTGTTGTAGAGTAAACTCAAACTACAGTATGTTCTCCTCATGTAGAATGCAGTCCTTGATTTTTTTTTCAAATTTAATCCTGGTCAAGATACTTTAACAAAAATGAAAAATAGCTTTATTTTTAATTAATGATATCAACAGTTATGTTATTTTCTAACATTGAATATTAATAATATACAAATATATACTGTACCTTTCACAAGTATTTCCAAGGGCCTTTGGAGAAAACTCTGTGGAAGAATTATTTATTGATTCTTGATGAAGCTCAACTTACAGACTCTTCTCTCTTTGGTTCACAGACATTTAGACATTCCACAAAAACTTCAGTATTTATTAATCATCTTGCTCCAGATTTTCAAGAAAGACAACTTTGCTGTCCTTGAAGTGATATTGGGCACAGTTTTTCTCTGGTGTGGCTCAGAAATTTGAACCACATTTTTATATTATGTCTGAATCAACTTTAAACAATTTTGAGAATAAATTCTTGATCATACTCTTACTTTTAGAAGCCCTACCATGCCATGCATTATTCAGCAACTTCTCTTTTGGTTGAGGCCTCATTTCAGGCATTGTTTGTATTCACTCTTAACCTACCTTCTCTCCCTGTTAGTGTGCACTCTAAAGGCTTATAAAAATAGTTTGTCTCTTGTGACATCCCAAATGTCAATTCCTTTATGAGATATGTCATTGTTTTAATATAACAATTTATTTGCTGTGTTTTAAAAGAGTGATAATTAGAATAATTTTAATAACTGTTTGTTTTCCATGTTCTTCTCTCCATTATAGTTTAACAAACTTGTAGTTAGAGACTCTGTATTATTTATTTAAGCGTCGCTTTAGGCCCATATCTAATGGGTTTTCAATAAATATTTCTTTAATTTAATTTGGGTTTTTCTTTTAAAGATATTCTTTCATTGCATAGGGACATAGTGCACAATTAAGTTCTTTTAGTATAAATTGGAAATTAATAATACTTTTGCTTTTAGTTTGGATGTCATCTTATAGAAAATAAAATTTATTATGAAAAAGGTAGAGGTCATTTGATGAGTAATCTTACTTGAAAAACTAATAATAAGATAAAATATTCATATTATTAGTACACCACCAGAAGATCCCATGTGCTACTACACTCCTATATTAATAAAATTTATTTCAGAATTGAAATAATTTTTGAAGTTTATGTTATTTTCTTCTGTGTAACAGTCTTATATCTTTTTCAGTAAAGTTGCTTAAATAAAAAATTCTAAAGAATAGGTGACAATTTGCTCACTGGATATTTTCACAGATTAAAAATTGTAAAATTTGTTAGGAAACCATTAATGTCTTCTTTTGGATTAATAGCAAGCCATTATTTTTTGACAAGATATACACTTACTCCTTTAAGTAAAAGAAATGATTTAACTTGTCCTATATGTATGTAAAATAATGGTACCAACAAATATACCCAAGCTCTTAATAATTAGGACATTTCAAGTTGTTATATTAATAATTATCATGCTCAAAATATTTACTGAAAATAATGTCAAGGATCAAATATATAGCAATATTTGTACTTGTTCTTATAAAAGCTAGTAATTTTCTAAAATTAAAAGCTGCACATGTACAAACATTCAGTATTTTATATTAAATTAAACTTATATAACATGAATATTTGCTATACACATTTATTTTATTATGAAGTAAAAATTAAAAGAAACAAACAAGAAAATGAAGCCCAGTGACAGGAGATACAGAAGTAAGAGAGTAATTGGAAAAGTAAAGTAAGAAGATGTTTTCATTTGCCAATTAACTAATAATTCAAAACAAATGCATTTTTAATATATAAATTTAGCTTGAAATGGAAGACTGCACTGCAGCTTCCTAATTTAAATCTAAGAAGGAAGAAACTTTTCTGTCACATCATCATCCCCAAACACAGGCTTGCAAATCAAAATGAATTTGATATTTGTGACATTCTTTTTAATTTGTGAAAAGAAATGTAGGATGAAAGCAATGTATAATGCAAATTAAATTATGAGGTCATACACCCAGTTACACATCTAAGGATCATAGCTATTAACAATTTGCATTGTCACAAACAGCAAAAATCCTATGATAAAAGTTACTAAAATGGTCCTTGAAAATTTTGCTCAATGAAAAGTTAAAAACATGAGACAAAATATCAAAGAAAGTAAAATAAGGATGAAAATGTATAACAATTGCATGTCATTTAAATTTGATGTGTATTCGTATACTCATTATCATCTCAAAAGAAATTGCTCATTTTATAAGCTATTATTAAATGTAATTAAAATCAGAAAGTATGAATCTTAAACTATGCTTCTTTGATGAATATTTCAACTATTTATTAAGTCTGATTTAAGTATTTTGTTTTTAAGTACAAAAGAGAATAGCTACTTGTTGAGTTGATAAGCCATAATATCAGTAGCCTGCTGCTAAGTCACTTCAGTCGTGTCCGACTCTGTGCGACCCCATAGACGGCAGCCCACCAGGCTCCACGTCCCTGGGATTCTCCAGGCAAGAACACTGGAGTGGGTTGCCATTTCCTTCTCCAAGGCATGAAAGTGAAAAGTGAAAGTGAAGTCGCTCAGTCGTGTCTGACTCTTAGCGACTCCGTGGACTGCAGCCCACCAGGCTCCTCCACCCATGGGATTTTCCAGGCAAGAGAGTTGGAGTGGGGTGCCACTGCCTTCTCCGAGTGCCTACAACAATACTTATAGAGTTAATAAATAACTCATTCTTCACATTACATTAAAGTCTGCATTAAGTTTTTATTTTAGAATGTTAAGTCTCATGAACTACCTGCAAGTCTATGTGTAAAGTATTTTTGTAATAGCTTTAAGAATATACACATTTATTTTATTCATATTATTTTTGATTAAAATTACTGATAGAATTATAACGAGACATTCAAATTTCATTAAATGATTTTTTGAATATGCATTTCATACATATCTTACTTTTAATGGAATGAATTTTCATTAAGATGGAAATGAGATACCCATATACAATATATAGAGAAAACCAGACAATGAAAACAAGTCTTGAGATCAATATTTATTATTTTACTGCACAGGAAGGAAAAAACTCATACTGTTTAGAGACTACTGATTTTTGTTCATTCTATCATATTTCTAATCCAAATATTTTAGCAATTTCTCCTTATAATAGCATTTGTTATCAAGGCTTCTAACTCCAAGATACAGTTGTATACCAAATAAAATATATTTATATTTTAATAAATAAAATAAAATATATTAAATAAATAAATATATAAATAAAATATATTCTGGTAAATTTACACTTATAACCATAATCACCTAGATTTATTTCTCTAATTCTTGATCTCTGTTTTCTAAATATGACATAAAGCAAAGTATAATGTATATTTTCAGAGAAAATACAAATGATAGATAATCTTTGCTAAAAATTGATTGAAGAAAGATCTAATATGCCTCCACTAAATTTATACACATTTATTTTCTAAAGGAAATAATTTGATGTGTTAGCTATATTGTTCACTTTGCAGAAAGATATATATTTTAAAACACTTTCAAAAATAGTAGAAAAAGGGAGAGGGTGGGATGATTTGAGAGAATGGCATTGAAACATGTATAATATCATATATGAAATAAATCACCAGTCCAGGTTCGATGCAGGATACAGGATGCTCGGGGCTGGTGCACTGAGATGACCCAGAGGGATGGTACGGGGAGGGAGGTGGGAGGGGTGTTCAGGATGGGGAACACGTGGTGGATTCATGTTGATGTATGGCAAAACCAATAAAATATTATACAGTAATTAGCCTCCAATTAAAATAAATACATTTATATAAAAAAAAAAACTAAACAAAACAAAAATAGTTGAAAGAAAATCCATGTTTTGAGTGTTTTCTCAAAAATTCAAACCATATCTATGAAAAGTTGTTCTTGGAATGTTGTTTTATTTTGTGGAAACTAAATTAATTTTGGTAATCGTTATACTGATTGTAATATTAAAAATATATACACGTTAAAGATAACTCAGTATTAACAGAAATCAAAGAAGAGTGTATTTTACCCTTTAAAATATTTTTTCTTTAATTTTAAATGGCATTTATCAATGTTGAAATTTATTCAGCCTAAATATTGCTTATTTTTAAAACCTGCCAAATACTTTAAAAAAAATGTACACTTTATATTTGGATAACAAAATCTGAAACACTTGTAAGGTGAGAGAAACTTGAACTACTTTAAGGAAACTGTCAAAATTTCTTATTAGAATTTTTTGGGAGGTGAAGTAATTTTATTATAACACACTTAAGTACCATTTCTTTCTTTCTTTTTTTTTTTTTCTAGGTCATATTTTAGTTTTATTTCTAATTTTTTAATAAATTTTTATTTTTTAGTTTGTTTTGCTTTACAATACTGTATTCATTTTGCTACTTAGGTACCATTTCATACTCTTTCACTCCTCACAAATAAACTTTTGGGATGATGCAGAAAGTATCAAGAGCTGACAGATGTCTTCAAGAAAATATTTTGGTTTTAAAGTTTTGAAAGTGAAAAACACTACTTCCAGCATGATCCCATTTAAGTAAAAATGTTAAAAAATCCAGTTGGTCAAGAACAGGAATTGAAATGATGTAGTTAAATCTGAAAAGGAAGAAAAGAGAGAGAAAAGAAGGGTCTGATAGTGCATTAATTTTATTTGTAACTTTTCTTTCAATGTAACAGTATTCTGGGAAAAAATGAAATATTTATATCACTTAACCTTATGTTGTATGAACATTTTATTTTAAAGAGGATAATTTTTAAATGGTAGTGCAAATTTTTAAATTGTAAACATTATGAATAATATAAGAACTCCCAAGAGTAAGAGCATTATTTTTTAATAAATGATGGAGTATTTACTTTCCAAAAGGAATTTTCCTAAACACTTTACTTGCATTATTTATCAGATCTTTTCAATAATTATATGAGGTAGACAAACTATTACAGTACTTTTTACTGATAAAGATTATGAGGGTTAGAATAGAGACCTTCTCCAACTTGCTCCCTGACATGTAACCCTGGAACTTAAAGATACATCCAGCTTTTAAGAAACTGATAAATATTTCAATTCAACCACAAATATTTTATAAAACTAATGTAACAAGGGATAATTCTAGGGATATAAGAGTGAATAAAGAAAATCTACTTTCCTAGATCTTGTGACCAGGGGGGTGTGACAGGCAACAAAATTGTGATAAGTGCCATGCAGAAAAACAAAGCAAGTTAAAGGGGAGGAAAAGTGAATGAATAAATAAACAAATGAAAATCATTTGCATATTAATGTGTTTGAAATGACAGTACTCTTTGGGTCTTTGTGCTCTTACCCTCTTGCCAGGTATGCCCTTGATTGCAAGCCCTGATTGTTTGCCTATTTCTCAGATTTCCTTTTCAAGGTTGAGAACTAAAGAATCTTTCTCCCTGCCTCACCTTGAAAGAAACCCAGACTTGCTAAATGACTCCTGTAAATGTATTGGATTCCCCGAACTGAGTGCTCCTTAGCTGTGAAGCGAATTATCTGTTTGTGTAGCATCATCTGGGTTTATCACACTGTCCTGTGGCACATGGGTGCAAGAAGAACCAATGTATATATGTTGACAGACTCCTTTCTTTACTGTCAGGAGCAAAGCTACTCTTCTTTCCTTAAGACTCTGTGTTCTTAAAAAAAAAAAAAAGACTCTGTTCTGTTGGCATCTATGAAACAAAAACAAATTAACTTTGCTTGTAAGCCCAGTAAAGTCACGTTTCAGACTTAAAGTGAACAATTCAAGGTCTGTCAGCAGGAGGATTTCCTTTTATCACTGCCTTTTATGGTCAAACTAGAATTTTAGGTCCTTAAATAATGAATTGGGCTTCCCTGGTGGCTCAGAGGTTAAATCGTCTGCTTCCAATGCGGGAGGCCGGGGTTCAATCTCTTGGTTGGGAAGATCCCCTGGAGAAGGAAATAGTAAACCACTCCAGTATCCTTGCCTGGAGAATCTCATAGATGGAGAAGCCTGGTAGGCTACAGTCCACGGGGTCACAGAGAGTCGGACACAACTGAGGGTCTTCACCTTCACCCTGAAGGAATGAATTGGCCTTCCCTAGTGGCTCAGGGGTAAAGACTCAGCCTACAACACAGGAGACTCTGGTTCGATCCATTGTCAGGAAGATACCCTGGGGAAGGAACTCCAGGATTCATGCCTGGGAAATCCTGTGGACAGAGGAGCCTGGCAGGCTACAGTCCAAGGGGTTGCAAGAGTCAGATATGACTTAGCGATTATACCACCACCACAACCAAGGAATGAATTGTATCCTTGATGTACTCTTTACAACTATCTGCAAGTAAAATACTATATGATTGTATCATATAACGGTACATATATGATTTCAGACAGCAAAATACTATCTTCAAGTAAAATACTCTATGATTGAAAGCACTTTAAATTTTAATTCTAAATTTCTACCAGACAGATTTCCAAATAAAGATTAATTAATTTGGCAGATTTGCAAGTAAGATTTTGTTAACAATTTTTATTTTCCCTGGAAAGAAAGATAGTCAGAAATATAACTTTACCTAATTCCTCAGTTCAGTCACTCAGTTGTGTCCGACTCTTGTGACCCCGTGAACTGCAGCACTCCAGGCCTCCCAGTCCATCACCAACTCACGGAGTTCACTCAGACTCACAACCATCAAGTCATTGATGCCATCCAGCCGACTCATCCTCTGTCATCCCCTTCTCCTCCTGCCCCCAATCCCTCCCAGCATCAGAGTCTTTTGCAATGAGTCAGCTCTTCCCATGAGGTGGCCAAAGTACTGGAGTTTCAGCTTTAGCATCATTCCTTCCAAAGAAATCCCAGGGTTGATCTCCTTCAGAATGGACTGGTTGGATCTCCTTGGAGTCAAAGAGACGCTCAAGAGTCTTCTCTAACACCACAGTTCAAAAGCATCGATTCTTCAGCACTCAGCCTTCTTCACAGTCCAACTCTCACATCCATGTGTGACCACTGGAAAAATGATAACCTTGACGAGATGGACCTTTGTTGGCAAAGTAATGTCTCTGCTTTTCAATATGCTATCAAGATTGGTCATAACATTTTTTCCAAGGAGTAAGTGTCTTTTAAATTCATGGCTGTACTCACCAACTGCAGTTATTTTGAAGCCCCAAAATAAAATGTGACACCGTTTCTGCTGTTTCCTCATCTATTTCCGATGAAGTGATGGGACCAGACGCCATGATCTTCGTTTTCTGAATGGTGAGCTTTAGGCCAACTTTTTCACTCTCTTCTTTCGATTTCATCAAGAGGCTTTTTAGTTCCTCTTCACTTTCTGCCATAAGGGTGGTGTCATCTGCATATCTGAGGTTATTGATATTTCTCCTGGCAATCTTGATTCCAGCTTGTGCTTCTTCCAGTCCAGCGTTTCTCATGATGTACTCTGCATAGAAGTTAAATAAGCAGGGTGACAACATACAGCCTTGATGTACTCCTTTTTCTATTTGTAACCAGTCTGTTGTTCCATGTTCAGTTCTAACTGTTTCTTCCTGACATGCATACAGACTTCTCAAGAGGCAGGTCAAGTGGTCTGGTATTCCCATCCTCAGAATTTTCCACAGTTTATTGTGATACACACAGTCAAAGGCTTTGGCAAAGTCAATAAAACAGAACTAGATCTTTTTCTGGAACTCTCTTGCTTTTTCCATGATCCAACAGATGTTGGCAATTTGGTCTCCGGTTCCTCTGCCTTTTCAAAAACCAGCTTGAACATCAGGAATTTCACGGTTCACATATTGTTGAAGCCTGGCTTGGAGAATTTTGAGCCTTACTTTACTTTCGTGTGAGATGAGTGCAATTGTGCGGTAGTTTTTGCACTGTTTGGCATTGCCTTTCTTTGGGATTAGAATTAAAACTGACATTTTCCAGCCCTGTGGCCACTGCTGTTTTCCAAATTTTCTGGCATATTGAATATAGCACTTTCACAGCATCATCTTTCAGGATTTGAAATAGCTAATGGGAATTTCATCACCTCCACTAGCTTTGTTCACAATGATGCTTTCTAAGGCCCACTCGGCTTCACATTCCAGGATGTCTGGCTCTAGATGAGTGATCACACCATCGTGATTATCTGGGTCATGAAGATCTTTTTTGTATAGTTCTTCCGTGTATTCTTGCCACCTCTTCTTAATATCTTCTGCTTCTGTTAGGTTCATATCATTTCTGTCCTTTACTGAGCCCACCTTTGCATGAAATGTTCCCTTGGGATCTCTAATTTTCTGGAAGAGATCTCTAGTCTTTCCCCTTCTGTTCTTTTCCTCTATTTCTTTGCATTGATCGCTGAAGAAGGCTTTCTTATCTCTTCTTGCTATTCTTTGGAACTCTGCATTCACATGCTTATATCTTTCCTTTTCTCCTTTTTGTGCCTCTCTTCTTTTCACAGCTATTTGTAAGGCCTCCCCAGACAGCCATTTTGCTTTTTCACATTTCTTTTCCATGAGGATAGTCTTGATCCCTGTGTTCTGTACAATGTCACAAACCTCATGCCATACTTCATTAGGCACTCTATCTATCAGATCTAGTCCCTTAAGTCTATTTCTCACTTCCACTGTATAATCATAACAGATTGATTTAGGTCATACCTGAATGGTCTAGCGGTTTTCCCTACTTTCTTCAATTTGAGTCTGAATTTGGTGATAAGGATTTCATGATCTGAGCCACAGTCAGCTCCTGGTCTTCTTTTTGTTGACTGTATAGAGCTTCTCCATCTTTGACTGCAAAGAATATAATCAATATGATTTCAGTGTTCACCATCTAGTGATGTCCATGTGTAGAGTCTTCTCTTGTGTTGTTGGAAGAGGGTGTTTGCTATGACCAGTGCATTTTCTTGGCAAAACTCTATTAGTCTTTGCCCTGCTTCATTCCGCATTCCAAGGCCAAATTTGTCTGTTCTTCCAGGTGTTTCTTGACTTCCTACTTTTGCATTCCAGTACCCTATAATGAAAAGGATATCTTTTTTGGGTGTTAGTTCTACAAGGTCTTGTAGGTCTTCATTGAATAGTTCAACTTCAGCTTCTTCAGTGTTACTGGTTGGGGCATAGAGTTGGATTACTGTGATATCGAATGGTTTGTCTTGGAAATGAACAGAGATCATTCTGTCATTTTTGAGATTGCATCCAAGTACTGCATTTCATATGTGTGTGTGTATGTATGTATGTATATATATATATATATACTATATGATTGCATAATATAGTTTATATATATAGTATAAATAAATACACATATGACACATATATATTAACAGAGAAACACTAACTATGCACCATTTATGTTTTATTTAATTTTATCAGTTCAGTTCACTTCAGTCGCTCAGTCATGCATGTAAATTTATATACTTTATACAATACAAAATATACACTTTATATTTACATATATGTATAGTATATTTATATTATATATTCTGCTCCTGGCCCAACAGTTAAATTGCATTCCCTAGTATATTGCAGTATGTGGAGACTATGCAGCTGGGTTCTGCTCAATAGAATATTCAGTTCAGGTCAGTCGTGTAGTCGTGTCCGACTCTGCAACCCCATGAATCACAGCACGCCAGGCCTCCCTGTCCATCACCAACTCCCGGAGTTCACTC
>SJXQ01008172.1:6329-69547 GCA_006408695.1 Aepyceros melampus
ATGATTTGGGAGAATGGTATTGCAATATGTATAATATCATATAAGAAATGAATCACCAGTCTAAGTTTGATGCAGGATACAGGATGCTTGAGGCTGGTGCACTGGGATGACCCAGAGGGATGGTATTGGAGGGCTGTTCAGGATTGGGAACATGTGTACACCCTTGGCAGATTAATGTTGAAGTATGGCAAAACCAATACAATATTGTAAAGTAAAAAAAAATAATAATAAATAAATATTTTTTTAAAAAATAATAGTTATGAAGATGGTGACTGCAGGCCATGAAATTAGAAAACAATTGCTTCTTGGAGGGAATGCTATGACAAACCTAGAGCGTGTATTAAAAATAAAAGACATCACTTTGTTGACAAAGGTCCATATAGTCAAGGCTATGGTCTTTCCAGTAGTCATGTGCAGAGTGAGAGCTGGGTCACAGAGAAGGCAGAGTGCTGAAAAATTGATGGTTTTCAACTGTGGTGCTGGAGAAGACTTGGATCAAACCAGTCAGTCCTAAACAAAATCCACCCTGAAAACTCATTGGAAGGATTGATGCTGAAGCTCAAATACTTTGGCCACATGATGTGAAGAGTTGACTCATTGGAAAGTACCCTGAAGTTATTAAAGATTGAGGACAAGTGAGGAGAAAAGGGCAACACAAGATAAGATGATTGGATGATATTAATTCCATGGGCATCAACTTGGGCAAATTCCCAGAGATGGTAAGGGACAGGGAGTCTTGATATGCTCCCTTCCATGGGGTTGCAAATAACATGACTTGGTGACTGAACAGCAACAATAGTAAAATTATTTTGTGTTTTTATACTTAGGATTTTGTTTTCATTTTGAAAACCTATTCTTCCAGGGCAAAGTTCCCATTGAATTCCACCCACTGATCATCTTAGAGCTGTTTGCTTATGAAACAAATTCAGGCTATGCAATGAAATATACAGTGAATATGGTGAGGTTGTGGAGATAGTGGAATATACAGTGGAGATACTGAGGAGAAAGAAAGGCAGAGAAACCAAAGATCAAATTGCCAACATCCATTGGATCATAGAAAAAGCAAGAAAGTTCCAGAAAAACATTTATTTCTGCTTTATTGATTATACCAAAGCCTTTGTGTCAATCACAGCAAACTGTGGAAAATTATTCAAGAGATGAGAATCAAGACCACCTAATGTGCCTCCTAAGAAATCTGCACGCAGGTAAAGAAAAAAACAGAACAGAACATGGAACAACAGACTGGTTCCAAACTGGGAAAGGAGTATCTCAAGACTATATATTGTCACTCTGCGTATTTAATTTATATGCAAAGTACATCATTTGAGATGCTTGGCTGGATGAAGCACAAGGTATAATCAAGATTATGCTGGGAGAAATATCAATAACCTCAGATATACAGATGACACCACCCGTAAGCCAGAATGTGAAGAGGAACAAAAGAGCCTTTGAGTGAAAGAGGAGAGTGAAAAAGTTGGCTTAAAACTCAACACTCAAAAAACTAAGATCGTGGCATCCGATCCCATCACTCCATGGCAAATAGATGGGGAAACAATGGAAACAGTGACAGACTTTATTTTCCCGGGCTCCAAAATCACCACACATGGTGACTACAGCCGTGAAATAAAAGACATTTTCTCCTTGGAAGAAAAGCTATGACCAGCTTAGACAACATATTCAAAAGCAGAGACATTTCTTTGCCAACAAAGGTCTCTCTAGTCAAAGCTATGGTTTTTCCAAAAGTCATGTATGGATGTGAGAGTTGGACCATAAAGAAAACTGAGCACCAAAGAATTGATGCTTTTGAACTGTGGTGTTGGAGAAGACTCTTGAGAGTCCCTTGGACTGCAAGATAAAACCAATCAGTCCTAAAAGAAATCAGTCTTGAATATTCATGAGAAGGACTGATGCTGAAGTTGAAGCTCTAATACTTTGGCCACCTGATGCAAAGAACTGACTCATTGGGAAAGACCCTGATGCTGGGAAAGATTGAAGACAGGAGAAATGGAAGACAGAGGATGAGATGATTGGATGGACCTGGGCTTGAGCAAGCTCCGAGAGTTGGTGATGGAAAGGGAAGTCTGACATGCTGCAGTCCATGGGGTCGCAAAGAGTCAGACATGACTGAGTGACTGAGCTGAAGTGAGGTTACTTTTACTCTGGATTTATTGTGCCATTTTCTTGGCAATTGCAAATTTTCTCATTGCCAGATCTATAAACATGTTAATTTGTCTAAGTTTTTGAATGTAAATAAATTGTTAATGCACATCTATATTTATTAAGATTATTTCCATATCTAAATTTCTTTTTCCTACTGTTTTGTTAATGATGAGACAATCTTTTGAGAAGCATACTGAAGAGTTTCCCAAAACTGTTATATCCCAAATAAATAGTCACCTATTAAATATGTTCATGTGGAAAATCAAAATGGCCTCCTTTAGAGTTGATGGGAGTAAGGGAGAGTTCACTGAAGTTTTGTGTTCCAGGAAAGAAAAACAGATATTTTAAAAATTACATACATCAGAATGACCTGGGATATTATTATTACATCAAAATTTTGAAAAGATAAATTGGCAGATTTATTTTAAATGTTCCAAACTATAAAATGTACTAAAATCATTCACTTTTAAATAAATACTAGCAATTATGAAGGAAAAAATTCACACTCATATACTCATGATTTTTGTTCTCAAAATCCTTCAAGCTTCCCTGCCATCAGAAATTTCTCACTGGCCAACATTTGTACTATTGACCCCTCTGCTTGCATTCATATTGCTTTCCTTCTTCCTCCTAATCCTCTGGTAGTTTCTCTCCATCATCTCCATCCTCTTCACCATCCAGCCATACTGTCTAATAGCTCTCCACAAGTACATTCAAAAACATTGCTGGCAAACATATAACTTCCTCAACAGATCAACTTACCTAACTCTTCTTCTGGCTCCTGCCAATTACAAAGTATGTCAAATGGCTGTAACTTTAAAACCAAACTCTCTATGTAAGGTTTTCCATACAGTAAGAAAATGTCTGTGCCCAGGTTTTGCTTAGAAAAAAAACTTACCTGGTTCCAGTAATAGTAAAAATTATTTGGTCATGAGTCAGAATTTTAAAAGTATGCCAGATCAATTATGAATTTAAATTATTGGTCTGGAAGAAGTTTCTCAAGTATTAAAAAATGTAATTTACCTTGATATTTGGTACTGTACTAGTCAGGGTTTTTGGTTGCAAACAATAAGAACACACCTTTAGCTAATTTAAGAGTAAAGTGGACTAATTAAATTGATATCAAAAAGGTCATACAGTCTGTGAGTGCTGAAAAACTATGGTCGTACATAAATTTACTGCAGAAAGAGTTCTGTTTATATTATTCTATGCCCTTATAAGCTTCTCTACACAACAATTGTTGTAAATTTACAACTCTACTATAGTTTTAGAGCCTTGAACACTGCAGCTACCATATACACTATTTAACTGAAATTACATATTATAAATTTGTGGTGAAATATGGAGCCATTGGATTGCTTCCCAGATGTCAAGGATGTTTAAATATGGGTAGAACATAAATAAATACAACTAGAAAGAAAACACAACAATTATCTGAAAAATAAAGATTTAATATAAAAATTGTTAGTAGTAAAGAGTGACTTTACTGCTGCTAAGTCACTTCAGTCGTGTCCGACTCTGTGCGACCCCACAGACGGCAGCTTACCAGGCTCTCCTGTCCCTNGAGTGAACTCTGGGAGTTGGTGATGGACAGGGAGGCCTGGCATGCTATCATTCATGGCTTCACAAAGAGTCAGACATGACTGAGTGACTGAACTGAACTGAGCATTTAAATATCATACCCAGTTGCTTATAACAAGTCCTGAAGAGCAAAGACACATAAATATACATAATACAATAACTTCTTGCATTCTCTATTTGGAATTCATCACCAAAAGGGACAATATCTGTATACTAAGTATTAGAAACAGTGATGAACAATAGGTAAATGTGTAATTGTAGTATATGTAAAAGATACATGAATTTATTATATAAATCTCATATAAAAATGAAGTGTATGAAGATTTTTCATGTCCTTTTTAGGTATAAATGTAAGTACAGTTACATTAATTATGTAGTTAATTTCAAATTCTATTTCTCCATGATCCATTTGTAAGTAAAAAATGGGTTCCAGTAAAAGTGTTGGGAAGCCAGGATTGGAACAAAGTATACCTCATGGGTTGGGGCTCCATTTATACATGACTTCTATTAGAAACACCCTCACTGAATACAGCCTTATCATGGTGAAGGGGATTACATAACTCACTGAAGCCATGTACGCAGGGTCACCCAAGATGAATGGGTCATGGTGAAGCATTTTGATAAAATGTGGTCCATTAGAGGATGAAATGGCAACCTACTCCAGTATTCTTGCTTGGAGAACCCTATGGATAATATGAAAAGGCAAAACGATATGGTGCCAGAAGATCATCAGCAGCTCAAGTCAAAAGCTGTCCAATATGCTGCTGAGGAAGAACACAGGGCAATTACTAATAGCTCCAATAAGAATGAAGCAGCTGCACAAAAGCTGAAATGATGCTTAGTTGTGGACATATCAACTGGTGAAAGTAAAATCTGACCTAATGCTATAAAGAAAAATACTGCATAGGAACTGGAATGTTAGGTCCATGAATCAAGGTAAATGGGAGAAGGTCAAGCAGGAGATGGCAAGATTGAACATTGACATCTACAGAATCAGTGAAATAGAATGGACAGGAGTGGTGAATTTAATTCAGATGACCATTATATCTACTACTGTGGGGAAGAATCCCTTAGAAGAAAAGGAGCAGCCCTCATAATCAACAAAAGTGTCTGAGATGCAGTACTTGGGTGCAGTCTCCAAAATGACAGAATGATCTCAGTTCAGTTTCAAGTCAAAACATTCAATATCACAGTGTTCCAAGTTTATGCCCAAACCACTGATGCTGAAGATGCTTCTTAAACTGACCTGTTCTATGAAGACCTACAACATCTTCTAGAACTAACACCAAAAAGAAAAAAAGATGCTCTTTTCATCATAGGAGATCGGAACGCAAACGGAGGAAGTCAAGAGATACCCAGAAAAACAGGCAAGTTTGGCCTTTGAGTACAAAGCGAAGCAGCACAAAGGCTAACAGAATTTTGTCAAAAGAACGTGTTGGTCATAGCAAACACCCTTTTCCAGCAACCCAAGAGATGACTCTAAACACAGAAATCACAGATTGATCAATATCAAAATAAGATTATGTTCTGTTCAGCCAAAGAAGGAGAAGCCCTATACAGTCATTAAAAACAAGATCTAGAGCTGACTGTGGCTCAGATCATGAGATCCTTATTGCAAAATTCAGGTCGAAATAGAAGAAAGTCGGGAAAACCAATAGGCCATTCAGGTATGACCTAAATCAAATCCCTTTTAATTAAACAGAGGAGGTGATGAATGGATTCAAGGGATTCAATCAGTGCCTGAAGAACTATGAACAGAGGTTCATAACATTGCACAAGAGGCAGTGACCAAAACCATCCCAAAGAAAAAGAAATGCAAGAAGGCAAAGTGGTTGTCTGAGGTTTTACAGATATTTGAAGAAAGAGGAGAAGTGGAAGGCAAGGGAGAAAGTGAAAGATATACCAAACTGAATGCAGAGTTCCATTCAAGAATAGCAAGGAGAGATTAGAAGGCCTTTCTACATGATCAGTGGAAAGAAATAGAGGAAAACAATAGAATAGGAAAGACTAGAAATCTCTTCAAGAAAACGGGAGATATCAAGGGAACATTTCATGCAAGGATAGGCATTATAAAAGAGAGAAATAGTAAGGACATAACAGAAACAGAAGAGATTAAGAAGAGGTGGAAAGAGTATGCAGAAGAACTAAATAAGAAAGGTCTTAATGACCTGGATAACCAGGATGGCGTGGTTACTCACCTAGAGTCAAACATCCTAGAGTGTGAAGTCAAGTGGGCTTTAGGAAGCATTACTACGAACAAAGTTATTAGAGGTAATAGAATTCCAGCTGAGGTATTTAAAATCCTAAAAGATTATGCTATGAATGTGCTTCAGTCAATATGCCAGCAAATTTGGAAAACTCAGCAATGGCCACAGGACTGGAAAAAGTCAGTTTTCATTCCAGTCCCAAAGAAAGGTAATGCCAAAGAATGTGCAAACCACTGTACAACTGTGCTTATTTCACATACTAGCAAGGTTATGCTCAAAATCCTTTAAGCTAGATTTCAGCAGTACATGAAATGAGAACTTCCAGAACTTCCAAGCTGAGTTTTGAAGAGGCAGAGGATCCAGAGATCAAATTGCCAACATTCACTGTATCATAGAGAAAGCAAGAGTTCCAGAAAAATATCTACATCTGCTTCATTGACTATGCTAAAGCCTTTGACTATGTGGAACTCAAAAAAACCGTGGAAAATTCTCACAGAGATGGGAGTACCAGACCATCTTATCTCTTGCCTGAGAAACCTATGGGTCAAGAAGCAACAAAGCCAGACATGAAACAACTGACAAAATTGCCAACATTCACTGTATCATAGAGAAAGCAAGAGTTCCAGAAAAATATCTACATCTGCTTCATTGACTATGCTAAAGCCTTTGACTATGTGGAACTCAAAAAAACCGTGGAAAATTCTCACAGAGATGGGAGTACCAGACCATCTTATCTCTTGCCTGAGAAACCTATGGGTCAAGAAGCAACAAAGCCAGACATGAAACAACTGACTGATTCAAATTGGATAGGTATATCGTCACTTTGTTTATTTAACTTTTAAGTAGAGTATATCGTGTGAAATTCCAGGCTGAATGAATCACAAGCTGAAATCAAGCCTGCCAGAAGAAATATCAGCAACATCAGATATGCAGATAATATTACTATAATGGCAGAAAGTGAAACTCAATGTTAAAAAAAAGAATAACAAACCGAAAAGCTAAAATCATGGCATCTGGTCTCATCACCTAATGGCAAATAGAAGGGAAAAGTGGAAATAGTGACATATTTTCTTTTCTTCGGCTCCAAAATCACTGCAGACGATGATTACAGTCATGAAATTAAAAGATGCTTGTTCCTTGGAAAGAGCTATGACAAACCTAGACATTGTATTTAAAAGCAAGAGACATCACTTTGTCAACAGACGTCTGCATAGTCAAAGCTATGGTTTTTCCAGTAGTCATATGCTAATATGTGTTGGATTGTAAAGAAGGCTAAGTTTTAAAGAACTGATATTCTCAAANAGAAGAGAAATATATCTAGCATCTGACAGTACACTAAAATAATCAGAGCACTGGCCTCTTTTCAGACACAAAGAAGGAAGATAAGGAAAGGAAAAGCTGACATGCTTCAGATTATAAAAGTGAGAGAAGGGTCAGAAAAATAGAAGAACTGAGTAAATTTAGAGGCATCTGTTTTGACCTATGTTTAATTTTGCAAACTGAGCCTCAATTTTTGTGGTTTTAAATGACTGCCTATCTGCCCTCCTTTTTTGGTTCTCCTCCCTTATTTAAATCTAACAATAGGGTTAATTAAGTGCTTTTGGAACATTACAGTAACTAGTCAAATTCAATGTGAATTGTTTAATCAATAAAGCAATTATGCATTCTTCAAACTATATTAGTTTTTCTTTTTTCTTCCACATAAGAATAGTGTTATGTATGTACTTATGTAGAGCTTAAAAAGATAGATAGCATAGATAAAAATACCCATTGCAATTAGTCAATGCTTTCCAGTATGATAGACCTAAATATGAACAAAATGTTCATTATTCTTCTAAGCATGGATTAAACAAATCTATGATATAAAGTCAAACTACCTTCATATTATTTTGGTCCTATGCCATTAGAATCTATTTAGAAAATGTGAACAAATCACATTATTTTAATAGGTGTTAGAGTTGGCATTTCTCTATTAAGGACAAAAATTAGTGTAACACAATTTGACCCTTTTAGCTTCTTCCCTTCTTCCTTACCAGGGCAGGATGTGTGAATTGTCTAATTGATGATACTTTGTAAAGCAGAAAGTAGGTTAAATGCAGTTAGTATCATCACTCTTCCTTCCCTTATGGATCGCCTTCTTCCAGAAAAAATTTATTGTACTGTATGCCAGTCCCTTTCATAAACTTCATTCAGAGTTTGCCAACCACCCTGGCATTTTAAACATATAAGTTTTTGTTAGGCCAATTGTCTTGTGCATTGTGTGATGTTAAGCAATATCCTTGACTTATTTTACCCACTAGATGCCAGTGACTCTCTCCAACTTGTGATGACCAAAAACTTTCTACAGATATTGCCAGAGAGGAGGATCACTCCTAATGGAAACCCACTGCTTTGAGGTTTCACAAGGACCACTGTCCCAGATTGCATGGAAGACTCAGCCTAATTCTGACTAACCCAGCAGAATCTGACAGTATCTCTGTCAGTAACAGTGTTTGTATTTTAAGCTCTATCTGTGGAACTCCTGTTTTAATCTGTGAAATAGTCCAAACTCTAGAGGTGGGTGGTGATGGGGCTTCTATAATTTCAATCATAAAGAATAAAACTAGGTTTTCTTTGAAAAAAACTAACTATAAATGCAGTATAAGCCCATGGATGAGAAGGAAGAAATAAAATATTTTAAAATGCTAAAATATAATTTTGACTTCCTTATCAATATTAATAATTTGTCCAAGAGCCACATTGTTGCTTATTAGGCATACTATTATTTCTTTAGATATAGGATAGGTTGGCAAGTTTTTAAAGTCAGAAAATGTTCAGAGAATGGGATATATGTTCCTAGTCTCACTTTACCTAGGAACAATTCCTCACATTATTGAGATTAACAAGCAGGAGTGTAGACTCTGGTGTCCGACAGGCTTGAGCCATTTATTAGACCTGTAACTGTTTTTAACATAAATATTTTCTCTGATGTTGTTTTCTCACCTCTAAAAGAGGCTAATATCAGTACCTCCTTCATGCATTTTTATTTTTGAGGATTACATTAGATAATGTATGTCAAGTACTTATCACAGTATCTGGCATGTAGAAAAGACTAAAAAAATTACAGCCATTATTCTAATTTGCACTCAAAATGATGACAGCAAGACAAGTATCTTTCATGATGTGCTTAGGGCAGAAAGCAGACGGATCATTGAGACTCTGGGATCAGCAGAGATAAAGAGATAAATTAGGAAATCAGATCACAGAGTGAAAGGCGGTTGTTGAGCAGGCTAAGAATGATGATGCAATAAAAAAGACCATGAGACTGTAGCTTCAGTGCATAATGCATAATACAGCACAGTGAATCATGCAAACTCAAAGAATGAGGGAGGGACATTTCCCAATCAGTCAGCGAAAACAAATCACAGAAAACACGGCCATCTTTAGTTACCTCCATTGGGAAGAAGAAATCTTGGTTGTTGGCAGATGTTTTGGATTTAAGTGACTGTGGAATGTGTCAGGGACCAGTACGTAGGAAGCTTTTGAAAATCCTTCTACTTTATTTGTAGGTAACTGGAAAAGAAAGAGAATAAGATGACCCCAAGCATACAGTGTCAGTAACGAAATATTTCCTCTAACCGTGAAATATTTATCATCCCATTAATTTGGAAATGATTGCTATTAATAAATTTTAAAAATCACAATTGCTGTGCATATTGAAATTATCAACATAGAGAATATACAGCTTAATTTTCCAGTGCCTGTTTTGGTGGCTCTCACTTACCTCATTTATGAAAGGACTGTGCTCAAGCATTGTTAAAATGGAAATAGATGAACACAAATGAACACAACCAACCATGTGAACACAGTGAATGCATGTAGAAAACAGCTTCTCTCAGTTGTGTCTGACAGCTGTATTGATTCTAGTTGTACCAGTGATGCCTGAGCTGGGACTGTTACCAGATAACTTGTCGTAATAGGTTAGAGAGACGTTTTCACATTGCGCTAAGTGGGATCAATGACCCTTCAGGTAAAACCATTCCCCTACCTGCTCAGCTGGTAAGATATTGTAATAAAGGTAGATAACAAGGAGGGAATCTGGTGGATGATGTGAAGCAGAAAACTGGTATTCTGCTTTCTTTCTGCCTCCTTAAAGATTTGCTTGATCACATTCATTTTGAAAGTCCTACTGCAAGGCAGTAGAGAGTTGTCATGAAGAAAATGTAAAAGAAAAGAAAATCATAAAACTTAAGAAAGTTTCTTATACATTCTACCCCTTGGAGAGTTTTCAAGAAGAAAGACAATAATAGCTTTGACTGTTTAGTTGCCAATTTTCCCAGTTCTTTCTCAATTTACCTTTGGTTATCATGTAATTCAACACTCAGCACAAAGATTAGGCTGTTACAACTTCCTCATGAATGGGAGGAGCTCTGTACTCTGGAAACAGGAAATTCAATGCGATTACACATCTCTTTTAGCTTAAGACTTCTCAAACTTTGAAGAATTCAGGCTATTATAGCTCAAATTTAGCATAGTCCCTTCTCTACTTTCATTTCATGTGGAATTAATGTTAAGTAGAAATCTAACAAGAAGCTAAAATTTAGTCTTAGGAATTTTTTTTGGTTTACAGTGGACAAAATCTTCAAAAGTATAACACAATATATCAATAAGATAGAGATCTTATTTTATGTGTGTTTCAGTTTTTTCATTGTCCCTATAAATTTGTATTTTTGAGGAAAATTGTCATGTAAAACAGTTAATTCACCATTAGAATATCCCTGTGATGATATACAACTATTCAATACATTTTAAAAATATATTTAAATATTGCTTGAGGATAAGTGAACTGTATTTTGAAAAACTTTAAGTAATTTTTGTCAAATTTTTTGATCCAGCTTTGTGGTATAGTTTCTCAAAGGACTTTGAAAAAGTCAAAGTTCTATGTTGTTATTGTATACTATTTATACACATGATGTAAAATTGAGAAACGAAGTCAAAACTCAAGTGCAAATTATGACATCATTTTGACTTTGGGAGGTTTAATATTGTAAGTTTATATTATTTAAATTCAGTATATTTCTTAGCTTGACTTCTTGCACAAAGCATAATAATCTTATGACTTAGCTGAACATTGTCCTTTTGTTAGGAGAAGAAGGAAGAGCTAGGGAAGGCTGGACCTGGGAATTTGCCTAAATGTAGGATGCTCTTTCTGAGCTGCTACAGAGGCAGTTTCCTTTAGCTAGAATGTCCACTACTCAGCTCATTGCTACTTGTTCTTCAATGGTCAAATGTAAATATCACTCCTGCTTTTGTAAAACCTTAAAAGTGTTTTCATAGCACTTTGTGAATATGTACATGTGCCAGTTTCCCTGGTTTAAATACTATCCATCTGACTAAATTGCCACCTAGGTCTGATGCATTTTTGTGACTGGTTTCTTTTCTTATCATTCATTTAGTAAATAGTTGCTAAATAAATGCTGAATGAAAAGTTTATCCATCTTGGATAGTGAAGCTGAAAGGGAATAAAACTCAGTAATGCTGAAAGTTTCATCTGTGTGTTTGAAAGATAGGGCATAACAAAAATAAAAAGTTGATTCATGATACAAGCATTTGTTCTGCCATCCATCCCTAAGCCTAGAAATCATTCAATAAAAGCTTCTAATTTATTTCTTGTGTCCAATTAGTCATGGTTCTGATAGTTCTCTGGCTCTAATTCTGTCCTCTTCCTTAGCATTTCAAATGCTACGGTCCTAGTTTAGAACTTACCTTGCAATTCTACCAAGAAATATATTGCTGCTATTATATATAGACTTCCAATATACAAAATACTTGCTATATATTTGGTTTAAATTTTAATACTCATCTCACTCTTATCAGCTTATAATTCCATCTTAAATTTTCCTTCATTGAAAAGTTCTTACTAAATTCCCATTTTGTATCCTATCCTATACTAGAGGATATAGGGGATATAAAAATAAATTTATGTCACTAAATGCCTATCCTTGGGATTTTTATATCTCAGTAGAAAGAAAAAAAAAAAAAAAAGGAAACATATGCCCCAGTGACAACTGGGGCATGATTAACACCTTATAAATATTTGTGGAATGGCTAAGTAAAGTTTAGCTTTGTAAGATAAAGATTATAAGCACAATAATGGTGTACAAATGAAGGGATTCAATGAATTCTAAAGAACAGGAAGGGAATGCCAGTAAAAAAGATAGCTGAAAGTCAAAAGATTAGATAATTTGGGGAAATAGATAGTGGAAAACTATCAAGATGACAAAAACAGTGGGCTTGGATTTTAAGATTTTAAAAAAGGGATGTTAATGCAGGGTTAGCAATGGAATTTTCACAGAAATTTTTCAGAAATAACCAAACTGTATAGAAAGGTTTTATATCTTCTGAGTTCACATCTTTTGCTTTCTTCATCACGTCATTTGGCTTTGACCTTGGATATATCTCTAGATCCTGGCTTGTGTCCAATTGTTAGTGCTTGTTGGTGCTAACACTGAGCTGGTTTCCCTAGTTTCTCTTTACCTGACTCCATCACATTTCTCACTCAGCATTGTTTTTGTGGATTAGATTTTTGGCATGCATTACATACCTTTGATTGATGTATCTTAGGTGTACCAGGAATAAATGATCTAATTTTGATAAGGTTTGTAACCTGGCACATGAACTGCAAGCTGGTGCTTCCATTTGAAAAACACAAACTTTGCACAGTACAAAAAGAAATATTTCCAGCCAGAAACAAAGTAACAGACCTTTTCCTGGCTGGGTCAGAAAATGGCATCTGTTAAGCTCACCTGGCAGAATTGTAACTTTTGGTCTACAAGGGAGCTGATGAAAAGGAAAGTGCAAAATACACAGAGAGAACACAGGAGATACATATATCTTCCTAGGGAGATGTCAGTAATTAGGGGAATTTGCTTGTGTGCTACAGATGGCAGATGCCAGGACCATAATAACATGAATGAATGTGTATTGTGTCGCTGGTTTCTTAGTAGAAAAACACTCACTGTTTTCATTTTCTAAGTGTAGCTGTGGCTCTAAACTTATTCAGTAGTAATGGTCTGCATTCTGATAAGAACAAAAATAGATGTCTGCATTCACAAGTAGGATAGGTTCTGTTTAAAAGCAGAACTGAACTGCCTTTGGCAACTCATTTCTAGAAGATGTTCATTTACAGCAAGAGGGAATTTATACATGATTGCTTTGCTGATATATTCACTTAACACTTGTGTGTGGACATAAGTGGGAAAATGCCCAATTTCAGTTTTCTGTTAAAAACTGACTCTGCTGGATATGTTCATTTACTACAGCTAAGCCAAATCATCTGAAATAGTTAAGAGTGAACAGAAGAATGAAGAGACATCGTTGGAAAGTGAAGAAACTACCCAAGCAATGATGTTAAGGGGAGAAAGTTAAGGGGAGGAAATATGACCCATATCATTCCATCATCCAGTTTCTTACCTTTTTTTTTTCTCAAGCTGTAGCTTTGAAAGAACTTTATTCTGTATTCCTGGTCTATGCTCTGTTTCATTGTACATTATTTGTACAACCAAGGAACAGACACAGATGTCCTGAGACCATAATCTTCTTGGAGACACATTGTATGGGGATTCGATGTAATCATCAGATACATTACATCCAAATTTTACATCCAAAATTAAAAAAAAAAAAAAACATAGAAAATAAAGACCAGGAGATAGAGTGAAAAGTAATATATAATCAACATTTCAGAATATATATTATGGAAGAGTTAAAAACCACTTAGGGCCAAAAGCTGCATGAAGAATTTAGCAGACTGTTCAAATGGAGAGAGTGAATTTGTACATCTGTATCTGTTCTGGCTGTAGTCTGACTGCAGTTACCAGTACTCTAACTGATATCCCTTAGTCTCCAGGGCAACATTCAAACTCACGGGCAGAAACAAAACAGAAATGGTTGAGCTCGGAAGAGAGCATTTATGAGACCATTGCAAAGAGCTATTTAAAAGGTTTTCAAAATATGGTTTTAATATTGCTCAGTGACTTCATTCTGAGGACTCTTAAAGGCACTTGCCTTAAAAATTGTAAGCTCGTAAACACTGCTCTTACTTTTTCTTTCTTTTACAATTCCACACTGTTGGTTTCAACAATGAAAAATGTGCAAGATTGGCTTTTGTGATAACAATAGAGCTCAAATCATACTTTGGTATCCAGCAGTCAAAATCATTAAATTCTGGTATGGCTATCTTAAAAAATAGATATTAACATACCTAAAATGATGTCAACATTTTATGTGATGCTAAGGAGATCTTTACCTTTGTCACTGGGGTCTTGCCAGTAAGTACTTCTCTTGCCAGCACCCTTTGGGTTATATTTATGTATACTACTTTCCTTTTTTTAGTTCTCTTGTGGCCCAACAAAAAAGAACATGAAAGTTTAAAATAGTTTTAGGTGTCAGAGTGTTTAATAGAAGTTATTTTCTTAAAGCCCACATTTACTAGCCCTTTAGCTAGAAGCTTGTGTTACAAACAGTATCACTAATAATTACAGAAAGAATAAGGATGGTTCCCAGCTTTAACCCTCTGCAAAATTGTTTAGATTTTTGTGGCTATTTGCCACAAAACTGGCTATTTTGTGGCTATTTGCAGTTATATATGTGAAATTTTAAAATTCTCAATTAAATTGTTGGATAGGTAGTCATTAATATGGTTCAAA
Source organism: Aepyceros melampus (assembly GCA_006408695.1). Taxonomy (NCBI): domain Eukaryota; kingdom Metazoa; phylum Chordata; class Mammalia; order Artiodactyla; family Bovidae; genus Aepyceros; species Aepyceros melampus. The sequence continues at coordinate 20,962 of SJXQ01008172.1, forward strand.
TATATAAATAAAATTTAAAAAATTTACTTAGTTGCTTTCCTCATAGGAAACTACTGATACTGTATTATTATCATGGGTGATCTTTCAAGTAAATTTTTTGGAAATTAATAAACATATGAAAAGAAATAACTAAAGTCAACTATTTACCATAAATGGCACTATTATATAAAACATTCCATGAATTTTGATATTATTTTATTCATACTATAATTGCAATTATAGTTTTCAATATACAATTCATATAACAATAAATATGCCTCATGACATATTTTGAAAAGTGCTACAAACTCATAATTGTGAACTATGGTGTGTCAACAATGCCATTGTGGTAGATAAACTTTAAAGTGTTCCACTATGTTCCCTTCCCTGGATAGAGGGCATGGCAACCCACTCTAGTATTCTTGCCTGGAGAATCCCATGGACAGAGGAGCTTTGCGAGCACCATTCCATGGGGTCAAAAAGAGACATGACTGAAGTGACTTAGCATGAACATATACACTATATTCCTAGACTTTCAATGTTTACACCTATGTGTAAGCCCCTTCCCTGGAGTGTAGGAGGGATAAGTGATTTGCCTTTAAATAGTAGCATTGTAAATGTTATACCTTGTTCCTCCTGTGATTATGTTACCTGTGTAAGAATGCATCTTCTTAGCTAATTTGCTCTAGAGGTTTTCTTTGCTGGTTTGATGAAGAAAGTAGCTATATTAGGAAAGCACATATGGGAAGAATCTGCCAGCAGCCTCTCAAGAGTTGAGGACATCCTACAACCAACAGTCATCCTGAAGCCAGCCTCTCAGCCTTACAGACTCAAAAAAACAAATTCTACCAATGATCTGATGGGAAAATGAAACAACTTGGGAGTGAGATATTCCTAGTCAAACAACCTTATGAATAGGCTTGTCAATCACCTGCATGAAGCCTTGGGGGGCCCTATTCAGAAGATCCAGCTGAATCATGCCGGGATTTCTGACCCATACAAATTATGAGACAATAAACTTGTTAACTAGTAGCAGATCACTATACACATGTATATTCACATTGAGATGTGTGCTGATGACCAAAAATGAGATGAGATGAAAGTGTAAAATGAAGATGAATATCATTCAACATGAGAGATAAAGATTATTAACAGGATATATTAGTCTGTATTAAGTGATACAACACAATACTTGTTCGTTGGTGACAAGATATATCTTCTAAATTCAAAACAGTATAATATGGTCTTTCTTGTATAAATGTCAACATATGAGGGCAGTGAAGCTATAAACAAGAATAAATAATAAATATGTCTTATAAATGCATACATAATCCTTGGAAAAAAGCTATGATAAACCTAGACTGTGTATTAAAAAGCAGTGATGTTATTTTGCCAGCAAAGGTCCATATAGTCAAAGATAGATATATATATGTATATATATATATATATATATTTTTTTTTTTTTCCAGTAGTCATGTAGAGATGTGAGTGTTGGACCATAAAAAAGGTTGATCGCAGAAGAATTAATGCATTTGAATTGTGCTGGAGAAGACTCTTGAGAGTCCCTTGGACAGCAAGGAGATCAAAACTGTCAATCCTAAAGAAAATCAACCCTGAATATTCATTGGATGGACTGATGCTGAAGTCCAGTACTTTGGCCACCTCATGTGAAGAGTGGAATCATTGGGAAAGACCTTCATGCTGGGAAAGATTGAGGGCAAGAGGAGGAGGCAGCAGAGGATGAGATGGTTAGATAACATCACTGACTCAATGGACATGCAATTGAACAAACTCCAGGAGATAGTGAAAGACAGGGAAGCTTAGCAGGCTGTAGTTTGTGGGGTCACAAAGAGTTAGACACCACTTAATTGGAGAAGGAAATGGCAACCCACTCTAGTATTCTTGCCTGGAAAATCCCATGAATGGAGGAGCCTGGTGGGCTACAGTTCATGGGGTCGCAAAGAGTCGGACATGACTGAGAAAGCTATTCAATTCAGTTAGTAACTAAACGACAAGAGCATGTCATGCACCGTGATTTTTATTAAAGTTTAAAATAAGAGCTATTGCTAAAGATTATGACAAATATAACTGACATATACCAAACTCATGATCACATTCTATTTGATCTTTTAAAGTTGTCATTTTAATATTCTATTTAAAATTTATTTATTGTTTCAGTGACTTGCAGTAAATGTTATATTGGCCTTTTAGTATTTCCTTGTTCTACTCATAGGTTAAGAAGGTATCATTCATATGAAGAACACTAATGATTCTTTGGTCATTGGGGAAATGTAGCGGGAAAAATAAGGAACTGTAAAAGAAATGGACTTGAGTGAATATTCTCTAGGGTTTGACTTTTATTCTCCAAATTTCTTACAACTGTCCCCCTACAATGGCTTCACTTTGCTGCTTTTGACAAGCGCATGAGGTTGAGAACCTGATTCAAATCCTGAAGCAGGACTTTTTCCCCCTTTGTTTCTCTTTTAATTTTTGTGACTTTTTCTCTACCTAAATGAAAGAGCCAGTGGTATGGGCATGGGAATATGGCCCAGGATTGTCACTTAACCTGTTTTAATTTTAAGCTTCATGTTAGTGGGTCAAAAGTAGAAAATATATAAGGTAGGTAAGTTCAAGGATCCCAAATGTAGTATTTCTTTTAATAACCTTTTATTTTAGAATACTTTTGGTTTACAGATGAGTGTGACTATAGAACAGATGGTTGCTATATACTCCAAAATCATTTTCCAAATTGTTTAAGTTCAATTCAGTTACTCAGTACTGTATGATTCTTTGCAACCCCATGGACTTCAGCATGCAGGGCTTCCCTGTCCTATACCAACCCACAAAGCTTTCTCAAATTCATGTCTATTTAGTCAGTGATGCCATTCAATCATATCATCATCTGTTGTCCCCTTCTCCTCCCATCTTGAATCTTTCCCAGCATCAGCGTCTTTTGATGAGTCAGATCTTCACATCAGGTGGCCAAAGTATTGGAGTTTCAGACTCAGCATCAGTCTTCCAATGAATATTCAGGATTGATTTCCTTTAGGATGTACTGGTTTGATCTTGCAGTCCAAGGGACTCTCAATCGTCTTCTCCAACACCATAGTTTGAAAGCATTAATTCTTTGGTGCTCAGCTTTCTTGTTCGTCCAACTCTTACATCCATGAATGTGAAAAATCATAGCTTTAACTAGATGGACCTTTGTTGGCAAAGTAATGTCTCTGCTTTTTAATATGCTGTCTAGGTTGATCATAGTTTTTATTCCAAGAAGCAAAAGTCTTTTAATTTCATGGCTGCAGTCACCATCTGCAGTGATTTTAAGTTGTTGAAGTCGCTCAGTCGTGTCCGACTCTTTGCGACCCCGTGGACTGTAACCTACTAGGCTTCTCAGTCCATGGGATTCTCCAGGCAAGAATACTGGAGTGGATTGCCATTTCCTTCTCCAGAGGATCTTCCCAACCCAGGGATCGAACCCGGGTCTCCTGCATTGGAGGCAGACGCTTTAACCTCTGAGCCACCAAGGAAGCGATTTTAAGCCCCTCAAAATAAAGTATGTTTCCACTTTTTCCCCATCTATTTTACATGAAGTGATGAAACCAGAAGCCATGATCTTTGTTTTTTGAATATTGAGGTTTAAGCCAACTTTTTCACTCTCCTCTTTCACTTTCATCAAGAGGCTCTTTAATCTTGGTTTCTGCCACAAGGGTGGTATCATCTGTGTATCTGTGGTTATTGATATTTCTCCTGGCAATCTTGATCCCAGGTCGTGTTTCGTCCGGTCCAGCATTTCATATAATACATTCTGCATATAAGTTAAATAAGCAGGATGACAATATACAACCTTGACATACTCCTTTCCCTATTTGGGACCAGTCTGTTGTACCACATCTGGTTCTAACTGTTGCTTCTTGACCTGCATACAAATTTCTCAGGAAGCAGGTAAGGTGGTCTGGTATTTCTATCACTTGAAGAATTTCCCACAGGTTGTTGAGATCCACACAGCCGAGACTTTGGTGTAGTCAATAAACCAGAAGTAGATGTTTTTCTGGAACTCTCTTGCTTTTACAATGATCTAAGGGATGCTGGCAATTTGATCTCTGGTTCCTCTGCCTTTTCTAAATCCAGCTTGAACATCTGGAAGTTCACAGTTCACAAATTGTTGAACTGGCTTGGAGAATTTTGAGCATTATTTTGCGAACCTGTGAGATGAGTGCAATTGTGTGATAGTTTGAACATTCTTTGGCATTGCCTTTCTGACCTTTTCCAGACTTTTGACCACTGCTGAGTTTTTCAAATTTACTGGCATATTCAGTGCAGCACTTTTACAGAATCAACTTTTAGGATTTGATGTAGCTCAGGTGGAATTCCGTCACCTCCAATTGCTTTGTTCATATTGATGCTTCCTAAGGCCCACTTGACTTCTTATTCTAGAATTTCTGGCTTTAGATGGTCACACCATCGCAGTTATCTGGGTCATTAAGATCTTTTTTTTAATAGTTCTTGTGTGTATTCTTTCCCCCTCTTCTTAATATCTTCTGCTTCACTTAGGTCCATACCATTTATGTCCTTTTTGTGTCCATCTTTGTATGAAATGTTCCCTTGGCATCACTAGTTTTCTTGAAGAGATCTTTAGTCTTCCCATTCTGTTTTTTTTTTTTTTCCTCTCTATTTCTTTGTATTGATCCCTGAGGAAGGCTTTCTTAAATCTTATGCTATTCTTTGGAGCTCTTCATTCAAATGGGTGTATCCTTTCTTTTCTCCTTTGCTTTTCACTTCTCTTCTTTTCTCAGATATTTGTAAGGCCTCCTCAGTCCATCATTTTGCTTTTTTGAGTTTCTTTTCTTATAGATGATCTTGATCACTGCTTGCTGTGCAGTGTCACGTACCTCCATCCATAGTTCTTCAGGCACACTGCATATCAGATCTATTCCTTGATTTTATTTGTCACTTCCACTGTATAATTATAAGGGATTTGATTTAGGTCATACCTGAATGGTCTAGTAGTTTTCCCTACTTTCTTCAATTTAAGTGTGAATTTGGCAAAAAGGAGTTCTTGATCTGAGCCACAGTCAGTTCCCAAAGTATTTACATCTACATTAATATACTGTCAGATCTGATGAGCTGCTATTGCACTTGTTAGCAACTAAAATTCATACCCCTCCCTCCATATTTCCTTGGTTTTCATCTAACACTTTTTATCTATTCCAGAATCTCATCCTGCATGCCACATTGTAATTAGTCATCATGTCCCCGTTAGGTTCTTTTTGATTATAGACTCTCACACTTCCCTCGTTTTGAATAATCTTGTCAGTTTTGAGGAGTACTGCTCAGGCTTCTTTTAGACTGTTCCTCAACTAGAATTTGTCTCATGTGTTTCTTTTTGTTGGACTGATGTTGTGAATTTTTGGTTGGAGAACCAGAGACAGGTTCTATTCTCATTAGATCACATCAAGAGTACATACATCATCATGCTCTATTGTTGATATTAATTATGTATGATCACAAAAATGAGAGAATGTTTGCCATGTTTCTCTAATATGAAGTTATTCTTTTTTTTTCTTGCTTTCTCTTTTCAAAGGGTATTCTTTGGAAACAAGTCACTATTCAATCCATACTTAAGAACAGAATTTTTCTATATAGTGTTTTAACAGTAGTGATTACCAGGATAGAATTCTTATTTGGGGTACTGTAAAATGTTATAATGATAATATAGATGTATTGGCATAGACATATAACATATGTTATGATATTAATTATGTATGATCACAAAAATGAGAGAATGTTTGCCATGTTTCTCTAATATGAAGTTATTCTTTTTTTTTCTTGCTTTCTCTTTTCAAAGGGTATTCTTTGGAAACAAGTCACTATTCAATCCATACTTAAGAACAGAATTTTTCTATATAGTGTTTTAACAGTAGTGATTACCAGGATAGAATTCTTATTTGGGGTACTGTAAAATGTTATAATGATAATATAGATGTATTGGCATAGACATATAACATATGTTCTCAAATATCTACCTGATTTATTTATGCATTTTATCAATATCTAAAAAAAAAAAAACAAAAAAACAACTTTTGCTTTCTAAGTTGTACACACTTCAGTGGTAGGGATGAACTCCAGAGACCCAAAGAGAAATAGTCACATTTTAGAAGACTGTGAGTTTTCAAACTCACATGAAACCTTGTTAAATCAACTATATTTTAGAAACCATAGAATAGAATGAAAAGAAAAACACTATGAAAAAGAAAAGGAAGAGAATTCATAATGGAATTCAGGAACAGAAAATATTCTCTGGGTTGCAGACATCTATATCAAAAAAGCTATAAAGGAAACTTTTAGGAGCTGTATATAATTTATAATAGCAGTCATACAAAACAGATTTGTGGGTTATTTATAACCAACTAGCAAGGAAAAATTTAAAAAAAATGTTAAAAGTTTTTTACAACCAAAATACACTTTTGAAATATATATGCATGTATCAGTTCAGTTCAGTTCAGTTGCTCAGTTGTGTCCAACTCTTTGCGACCCCATGAATCAAAGCACGCCAGGCCTCCCTGTCCATCACCAACTCCCGGAGTTCACCCAAACTAATGTGCATCGACTCAATAATGCCATTCAGCCATCTCATCCTCTCTCGTCCCCTTCTCCTCCTGCTTCCAATCTCTCCCAGCATCAGAGTCTTTTCCAGTGAGTCAACTCTTTGCATGAGGTGCCCAAAGTACCTCAGTGCCCAAAGAAGTGCTGAGTTTCAGCCTCAGCCTCAGTCCTTCCAATGAACACCCAGGACTGGTCTCCTTTAGGATGGACGGATTGGATCTCCTTGCAGTCTAAGGGACTCGCAAGAGTCTTCGCCAACACCACAGTTCAAAAGTGTCAATTCTTTGGCACTCAGCTTTCTTCACAGTCCAACCTTACATCCATACATGACCACTGGAAAAACCATAGCCTTGACTAGAAGGACATTTTTTGGCAAAGTATTGTCTCTGCTGTCTAGGTTAGTCATAACTTCCTTCCAAGGAGTAATCATCTTTTAATTTTATGGCTGCAATCATCATCTGCAGTGATTTTGGAATCCCCCAAAAATAAAGTCTGATACTATTTCCCCATCTATTTCCCAAGAAGTGATTGGACCGGATGCCATGATCTTAGTTTTCTGAATGCCGACCTTTAAGCCAACTTTTTCACTGTCCTCTTTCACTTTCATCAAGAGGCTTTTTAGTTCTTTTCCACTTTCTGCCATAAGGGTGGTATCATCTGCATATCTGAGGTTATTGATATTTCTGTCAGCAATCTTGATTCCAGCTTGTGCTTCTTCCAGCCCAGCATTTCTCATGATGTACTCTGCATACACAATATGTGTACACTGGTGGCTCAGATGGTAAAGAATTCACCTACCATGCAGGAGATCAGGGTTTGACCCCTGGGTTGAGAAGATCTGCTGGAGGGCATGACAACCCACTCCAGTATTCTTGCCTGAAGAATCCCCATGGACAGAGGACCCTGCTGGGCTAAAGTCCACTGGGTTTCAAAGAGTTGGACCATGACTGAGTGACTAACAACACAGCATAGATATAATATGCATAAATATGTATATATTCTAAGAATTTGCTATAGTCATGAATCTATACCAATGTACAACAAATGTTCTGTGCCATTAATACCATTGTGCTATTCATATCATTTTAGAGGAGATTTCCAGCTAATATGGCAAGAGATAACCACAAAATTTTACTTGCAAACTGGGGAGATTGATACAATGTATCTGGTGTGAAATCCATCTCAAATAACAGAGGTGGTTCTCTGGCTCATTTATCTGAGTAATGTAGATATAAGAAAAGTTTGAAACCTGGTCTGAAAAGATATTCAATTCTGTTTCTTTAAGACTTCTTCATGTCTTCTTCCTTTGTCCTTAGGCTGATTTTCTCATGATAAAGGTAATGGAGAATAACAGCTTCTTCATTTTTGTATAGGTGGAGGGAAAAAGCAGTTCTAACCTAGTTATTTGAAGTATAGTACTGCAATTCTCTCACAATTTAACTGATCTTTTTGAGTAAGGAGATGAAATTTGTTGCTTGGTTTAAAAGAGTTTGCTATCACCCACTCTTACTCTCAGCATCCACCTCCTCAACTCCATCTGCTGGTCAGTTTGTTTATTGAGTGCAAGGACTCTATGCTAGATCTGAAAGTGAAAGTGATAGTCCCTCAGTCTTGTCTGACTCTTTGTGACCCCATGGACTGTAGCCTGACAGTTTTCTTTGTCCATGGAATTCTCCAGGCAAGAATTCTGGAGTGGACAGGTCTGAAAAATTGAAAATGAAAGTTGCTCAGTTGTGTTCGACTCATTTGACCCAGAGGACTCTTGCCTGACATCCTCCTCTGTCCATGGAATTTCCAGGCCAGAATACTGTAGTGAGTAGCTGTTCCCTTCTCCAGGGGACTTTTCCAAACCAAGGGATCAAACCCAGGTTTCCCACATTGTAAGTGGATTTGTTATCATATGATCTACCAAGGAAGCCTGGGTGGGCCTATGAATATCCAACGGAAAACATGGGAATTATTCAGAAGAAGGAAAAACAGTGGTCAAATATAGCAAATGTTCTATGCCCAGACATATTTAGAAGCATGTTTTTCTGCCTTTAGTATTAATTACATTCTGTTAGGTATCAGTTCCACTTATTATTCACTGAATATGATCCATGTATTTTTTAACTATAACTTAATGATCAGTAGATCACATAATTTCAAAATAAAATCTTGTTATATACTAGTTATGCAATTATTTTAAGAGAGTAAGAACACTGAAAACATAACAATTTTGATTGTTATTACCAATAATATAGTTACTCTGAATTAAGGAAATACATGGTTCCATGAGTAGATTGTGAAGTCAGGTGTATAACTTTTGTCTCCTAGAAAGATTTTAAGTTTTGAATACAAAAATCACATTTTTGCTGTCAGTTTTCTCATAGCCCAACCTATGAAATATTTCTCAGTATGTGATTTCTAGATAAAACTGGAATAAATGAATAACTTATTATAGTCTCTAGATTGGTAAAATGTGAATGCAAAGATTTTAATTTTGGGCAAATAATGGTTCTGGGAATGAGACAATTATGTTTTTTATTTATTTATTTTTTGTAAGGATTCATTGATGTACTACATATTTGACATTATTGTTATCATTGGTACTTAGCACAAATATAACATACTGAATATTCAAAATGCTATAATCATTAATTAGTCATAGTTCATAGGTAATATGGTGATTGGAGAAAATTGTTACAAACAATGCAGGTTGCTAGTCTGAAGGAATAACCATTTACAAGTGAATATTTTCCAGAGTAAAAGTTACTAATCTGTAGAATTTTTGAGCTTCTTGATTGATATATATGCAAGGCTATATATAAGTTAAAAAATATGTTTATTACAGCTATGGTATTTGTACCTGCTATTTAGTATTATGACATTTGGATACCCTCTATTCTGGGCAGCTTGCATATAAATTTGCTTAGGTTTTTCTATTCTTTTGAAGTTACAGAGTGAAAGTTCTGATGAAGAAGATGGCAGAGGTGAAGGACATGTGCTCAACTCCTCCTATAAGAGCACCAAAATCACAACTAACGGGTGAACAACCATTGACTGGAGGACACTTGATCCCACCCCAGAAGATACCCCACATGAAAGACAAAAGATACCACAATGATATGGTAGGAGGGGTGCAATAATGATAAAATCAAATCCCATACCAGCAAGGTGGTCAGTCCACAAACTGGAAAACAATTAAACCACATTATTTTGCCCATTGTTGTGAAGGTTCTGAGCCCCAGTTCATGTTTCCCTGCCTAGAGGTACATCAAAGGAACTAAGAATTCCAAGAAATCTGACTTTGAAGGCTAATGGAATCTGATTTCAGGACTCCCTTGGGACTGGGGCAAACAGAGACTCTTGGAGGGCACACACACAATCTTGTGTGCATAAGATCCAGGGGAAAAGAGTCGTGACCCTGTAGGAGACGGCACCAAGCCTAACTGCTAGCGTTGGAGGGTCTCCTGTAGAGGTGTGAAGCAGATATGGCTCACTTTGGAGTCAATGGCACTGGCAGCACAAGTGCTAGGAAACACCCATTGGCATAAGCTCTCCTGAGGGCCACCAAGAGCCCCACCACAGAACCTGGGGGCTATAGGGCTAGGTTACCACAGGTCAAAAACTAACAAAGAGGGAATGCAGCCCCCACATCAGCAGATAAAAGTGGAGTCAAGTTTTACTGAGCATAACCCTGCCCACCAGACAGAGCAAGACCCAGGTCTACCCACCACCAGTCCCTCCCATTAGGAACCTTGCACCAGCCTCTTAGATAGCCTCATCTATGAAAGGGCAGACAGCGGAAACTAGAACTATAATCCTGCAACTTTCAGAATGAAAAATACAATTATAGAAAGTGTTTATTTTTTCTTAATGAAAAATCACAGGATTATTTCCAAGATGAAAGAACAAGAAACAAACAACTAAACAAACAAACAAATAAAACTAAATGAAGTGAAGATAGGCAATCTTCCAGTAAGGGAATTCAGACAATGATAGTAAAGATGATTCTGGATCTCAGGAAATGAATGGAGGCAAAGATTGAAACAATACAAGAGATATTTAGCAAAGATTTAGAAGAGCTAAGAACAAACAGAGATGAACAATACAATAATTGAAATGAAAAATACACTAGTACAAATTAATAGAATAACTGAGACAGAAGAATGGATAAGTAATCTGGAAGAGAGAATAGTGGAAATCACTGCTGAAATTTGGGCTTCCCTGTGGCTCAGCTGGTAAAGAATCCACCTGCAATGTGGGAGACCTGGGTTTGATCTCTGGGTTTGGAAGATCCCCTGGAGAAGGGAAAGGCTACCCACTCCAGTATTCTGGCCTGGAGAATGCCATGGACTGCATAATCCGTGGGGTCTCAAAGAGTTGGACATGATTGAGTGACTTACACTAGCTACTGCACAAAACAGAAAAAAAGAATGAAAAAAATGAAGATAACCTAAGAGACCACTAGCACAATATTAAGTGCACCAACATTTGTATTATACATCTAGCCTGTTCTTAGAACAATTACCTCATTTTTTCTTATGCTTATGAACTGTTTTTACTATTGTATCATGGATCCTGCTCACGATGCCAATTGTCTCGCTGTGCACACTGTTCTCTGAACCCAGGGTAAGCAAGGCATGAGCCAAGAGGATGGAAGAAGAATCGAGGAGCCATGGGAACTGCAGACACATTTATGCTCTCCTGGCTGGTATGGCAGCCATAACACAGCCTCTCTCCTGGCTGACACAGCAGCCATAGCAGCAGTCATAACATGGCCATAACATAACCATAATGGAACCATAACATAACCTTCTATAACATCACCATGATGTAATTCCACTGTAACCCCAGTGCAGCTGTAGCCAGGGCTTTCATGGTGAAGCTTATACAGGTATACTGCAAACAGCCCATGACCAAGTGAGTACCTCAAAATCCACATGCACAGTGCTGTAAGTGATATCAGCTATTACATAACCATGCAAAGTCATTGTTTACAGAACATGGGGTGAAACAGAATGAGAGCATGGGGCAAGAGAGCCTGACTGATGCCATCTTGTTGATTTGCCCACAACTATGTTAACTCTCACACTGTAATTGTGATTCTGTCCAGGGACCCCTAGTGGAATAAGGTGGATTGTTGGCCCCATCCTCTACTCAAACATGGGAAAGACAGGTATCTATATGAAATGGATACTAGGTAGCACTCAGAAAACTTCCAGGTAATGTGGAGATGAAGGGTTGAGATGGACCATCAGATTCATTCCCTCCTCACCACCACTCTTATATCAAAGACTCTGACATCACTACTATAATTAGGCAAATTAAAAGTACAATGAAGTATCGTCTTATACAGGTTTAGAATAGACATTTTCTAAACATCCACAGACAATAAATGCTGGAGAAGATGTGATTAGAAGGGAATCCTCTTACACTGTAGTGTAAACTGGTAGAGCCACTGTGAAGAATATATAAAGTTTCCATTAAAATCTAAAAAAAAGATCTTTCTTATGATCCGGCAATCCAACTCCTGGGCAAATACAAGGAGAAAAACACGGTGAAAAGGATGCATGCACACCACAGTTCATTCCAACTCTGTTCACAGTGACCAAGGAGCAACATAAATGTCCATTAACAGAGGAATGGATAAGGAAAAAGTGGTACATGCATGCAATAGAATGTTACTTAGCTATTAAAATAATGAAATCATGCCATTTGCTGCAACATGGATGGACCTAGAGATTTTCATACTAAGTGAATTAAGTTAGAGAAACAGAGAAAGAGGATGTCATATGACATCTCTTATATGTGGAATCTAAAAATAAACAACACAAATGAACTTATGTACAAAACAGGTACAGACTCACAGACTTAGAGTATGAATTTATGGTCTGCAGGGTGGAAGGATGGAGGAAAGGTGTAGTTAGGGAGTTTGGAATTGACATGTACATACTGCTATATTTAAAATGGATAACCAATATGACAGTTCATAAGTGTATGAAACAGTGAAGTAATTGTTGTTTATCTCTGCTAAATGTTAGGAGAAGGCAAGGGCACCCCACTCCAGTACTCTTGCCTAGAAAATCCCATGGACGGAGGAGCCTGGTGGGCTGCCATCCATGGGGTCGCAAAGAGTCGGACACAACTGAGCGACTTCACTTTCACTTTTCACTTTCATGCATTGGAGAAGGAAATGGCAGCCCATTCCAGTGTTCTTGCCGGGAGAATCCCAGGGACTGCGGAGCCTGGTGGCCTGCCGTCTATGGGGTCGCACAGAGTCAGACACAACTGAAGCGACTTAGCAGCAGCAGCAGCAGCTAAATATTATATGGCAACCTGGAAAGGAAGAGACTTTAGGGGAGAATAAATACGTGTATTAGGTATGGTTGAGTCCCTTTGCTGTCCACCCAAAGCTATCACAACATTGTTAATTGACTGTTTCTGTTGTTATTATTCAGTCCTAAGTTGTGTCTGACTTTTTGTGACCCCATGGATTGCAGCACACCAGGCCTCCCTGTCTTCACTGTCTCCTGGACATTGCTTAAGGTCACATCCATAAATGTATAATTGACCATATTCTAAAATAAAATAAAAAGTTAAAAAATAATAATGATTGGCCAGAGATAACCTTGAGACATTGTTTGTTTGTTTTTTTTTAAGTCCTGATGAAAACTTCTATATATTCATGTATTTATTCTGCTACCAAGCCTCACTTTTTTTTTTGAGAAATTACATATGCTTTTTATTTATTTTAAAGTTTCCTTAGGAAATCTCCAACAATTTACATTTTTCAACCTTTTCCAGTATCTCTACTCTGTTTCTAACAAAGTCTCTGTCCTCCAGAAACTCATATATAGCTTATGGCCTTTGAAATCCATCAAATTATTTGTCAGAAAATTCTTTTTAAGCTTAATAGGCTTCTATGTCTCTTACCTGTCAAGAGACAGAAGAGGAGCAAAGTGGAATTTCCAAAAAGATTCCAGTAGCATAAAAAATAGAGGGGATTTTTATGTTGATTTTAATAATTATGTTAACACAAACTGACTGCTTTAATGGCTGCCTGATGCCCTCCTTTACCATTTTTCACAGCACTGGAAAAAACCTCCAAGACAAATACAATAATTAATTTGCCATTTTAATGGTGATCAAAAGCCTAAAATACTAATATCATTTCATAATTTTTCTCTACTAAACTCAAACTTTTCCCCTAGGAATTGAAGGATGTTAAAGAAAATATTCTATATGAACAACGTAGATTAATGTTTTCATATGTCTTCTTGAAAGATAAATTTCAAATATGAATATAGTTCTAATAGAATATTCTATTGTTCTAAGTTTCCTAGGAAAGACTTAGGATGGAAGGATTTTGGAAAAAGAAAAAAAAATCATCTAGAAGATAGAAGGTTTCTTGAAGGGAGACACAAAATGATGCAAATAACTTGATTGCCTCAATTTGAATCAAGAAGTCTTTTTTCTTCTTCTCTTTTTTCTTTTTTTTTTTTTAATATTAAGTAGAACAAAAGATTCAGGAAACAAAAAAAAAGTAACATACTTTACATTTCTACTCCAAACCTCCCTAACTCAAATGGTAAATATGCTTCTATGAAATATGTGCAAATATGTGTATATGTGTGTATATTTATATGCCTATGTATAGCTACATAATGTCTATGTATAAAGATACATCCATAAATATATCTGCAAATGTATCTAAATACATCTATCTCCTATATCTGTTTTTCTAGATTCATATATGTTTAACCATATAAAATTGATGATATTTTTCTCATTTGTCCTATAAGAAAGGTAATTTAATGCCCTATCCAATAGCAGTTACTAGGAGAATTTGATTATAAATATGGTGGCAATGCTGTTATAATGGAATTAGCACTGTCCTTGGCTATTGGACCTCTTATTAATTCTACTATTTTTGAGATTTAAGATTTTGAGAGGGTTTTTTTTTTTTTTTTTAGGACAGTTTCATCATCTGCAGTATAGGAAAGTTTATCTAGATCAAAGTTCTTTTCTCCTTAGCTAAAAATTTATTTATGCTTATTCATTAATTCACTCAACAAATATTCTTATTTTTTATATTTAGCATGTTATAGACAATTTTCTAGGCTTTGAAATTACAGCAGTGACAAGATTAGGCAAATTCCTTTGTAAACTAGACTGAATACTGTGTTATCCTTCATTCTTTAAGAATTGAAAAAAAAATCACTCAAGAGAATACATAAATATACTATCCAGGACCTTATAGTTATTCTGAATAGGATGATCATTCTCTAAATTCTAGATATCTGCTGGGTATTGGGTGTAGGACATTGTCTACTTTAATATGTCCTATACCACGAAAGTTGGGGAATGTCCTAAGTTAAAGTCATTTTTTAAAAGATTCATCTCAAGATAATTTTAAAATTCATCCCAAAATATTATCTGTTTATGAAGTATCTGACTTCACTCTGTATGAGAAGCTTTAGGTTCATCCACCTTATTAGAACTGATCAAATATGTCATTTTTTATTGCTGAATAATATACCATTGTGTACATGTATATTTCTTTATTCAGTCATCTGTTGATGGACATCTAGGTTGCTTCTATGACCTAGCTACTGTATATAGTGTTGTGATGAACACTAGTGAAAAACACATGTGTGTTTTTCGATTATGATTTCCTCAGGGTATATGCACAGTTGTCAGATTATGGGTCATACGGTAGTTTTAGTTTTCAAAGGAATCTCCATACTGTTTTACATAGTGATTATATCAATTTGCACTTCCACAAACAATGCAGGAGGATTTCCTTTTCTCTACATCCTCTCCAACATGTATTATTGTAGTATTTGGTTTTTTTTAAGATGACCATTCTGACATATGTGAGGATGTGAAGTAATACCTCATCTTTTTTTTTTTTTTTATGTGTATTTACTCCTTGGAAGAAAAGTTATGACCAAGCTAGATAGCATATTCAAAAGAAGAGACATTACTTTGCCAACTAAAGTCTGTCTAGTCAAGGCTATGGTTTTTCCGGTGGTCAAGCATGGATGTGAGAGTTGGACTGTGAAGAAGGCTGAGCGCTGAAGAATTGCTGTTTTTGAACTGTGGTGTCGGAGAAGACTCCTGAGAGTTCCTTGGACTGCAAGGAGATCCAACCAGTCCAATCTGAAGGAGATCAGCCCTGGGTGTTCTTTGGAAGGAATGATGCTAAAACTGAAGCTCCAGTACTTTGGCCACTTCATGTGAAGAGTTGACTCATTGGAAAAGACTGATGCTGGGAGGGATAGAGGGCAGGAGGAGAAGAGGATGACAGAGGATGGGATGGCTGGATGGCATCATGGACTCGATGGACGTGAGTCTGAGTGAACTCCGGGAGTTGCTGATGGACAGGGAGGCCTGGCGTGCTGTGATTCATCAGGTCTCAAAGAATTGGACATGACAGAGCGACTGAACTGAACTGAACTGATCAACCCTCTGTATGAACAAATAATCTTGGACTTGGTGCTCATCCATAGTCTGAACAATCTCTGCTTAAGGAGTCAGAAGTCAAGTGATTAAAAATATGACTGTTTATAGACTTTTCTTTAGTTCAGTTCAAATGACTGCAGTTGTGCTATTTGAACATTCTTTGACGTTGTCCTTCTCTTTGATTGGAATGAAAAATGACATATTCCAGTCCTGTGGCCACTGCTGAGTTTTCTAAATTTCTTGCCATATTAAGTGCAGTATTTTCAAATAATCATCTTTTAGGATTTGAAATAATTTAGTTGGAATTCCATCACCTTCACTAGCTTTGTTGGTACTAATGATTCCTAAGGCCCACTTGACTTTAGATTTCAGGATGTCTAACTCTAGGTGAGTGATCACACCATTGTGGTTATCTGGGTCATTAAGATCTTTTTTTGTATAGTTCTTCTATGTATTCTTTGCCACCTCTTCTTAATATATCCTGTTTCTGTAAGCTCCATACTGTTTCTGTCCTTTTTTTTTGTGCCCATCTTTGCATGAAATACTCTCTCGGTATCTCTAGCTTTCTTGAAGATATCTCTAGTCTTTTCCTTTCTATTGTTTTCTTCTATTTCTTTGTATTTTTCACTTTGGAAGGCTTTCTTCTGTCTCCTTGCTATTCTTTGGAGCTGTACATTGAGAAAGGAATATCTTTCTTTTTCTCCATTGCCTTTTGTGTCTCTTATTTTCTCAGCTATTTGTAAGGCTTCTGTGACACCAGAAATATCTTGTTTGGTGGAGAGAAGTTAAATTTAGGTTACTGAATGCAGTCATTTTCAGTAATAGTTTTAGGGACAAGTATTGGATATCTTATATTTCAATGGACACAGTTTTGGATTTTATTCCATAGGTTGTATGAAAACTTAGAATTGTTTTACTTAGAAAAATACTATAATCAGGTATATATTTTAGAAGCAGCATTTTGGCAATAAGTGAGATAGAGTTGAAAATGGGCTAGGTGAGTGATAAATCAGGAATCATTTACATTGATGCTATAAAGAGACAATATAGGATTGAAATGGCCCTGCTGATTGGAATGAAGATGAAGGATAAATGGTGAGAGTCAATGGCCCATTTCTTTGCAAAATTGCTTTGTCAGCTGAGACCCTGTAAACCTATCCTGAAAACAGAAGACCTTCAAGGTCTTAATGGCAGGTTACCTGAAACCAGAAGACCTTCAAGTCCTTGACTGCAACTTAGCACAACAGGGCTCAGGTCTGCATGCACTCCACACCACCTCATTTCCATTTGGCCAAACATGCCACACCTCTGAATTTCCCCATAAATTTCATTCAGACAAGGTTCCAGCATTTGAGGATGATGATGGATTCTGTTTATTTGAAAGGAAAGGGAGCTTGTTCTTAATTTAATTCCCTGGAAGTTACCATTGGTAGACATGGTGCTTGAGAATCATACCTATGGTGCTAACTTACCTGCCTTAGATAGGATTTCTTTGATTCATCTAATTTAGACTTAGAAAGGTATTTCCCACATAGAGAGTCAGAAACAATTTTACCTTTAAACACAAGCCTATTTGAATTTCAGTTCATACTTTATTTGTTAGAAATTTAAATATTAAGATAACAAGCAAAATAATAACTAACAATAATACACAATCTCAACTTAGTTTTGTGGTCTTTTACATTTCATTTAAATATAAAAGTTTATATTCATATTATAAAGCAAAATGTTCATCCTGAATTAGGGCCTAATGCAACTGTCTCAGTCATATTCTTCCTGTCTTTAGGTAATTAAGCTATATGTGCAAATTATTTATATTTTGTATGTAGGAAATTTATTTCTTCCTTATGTTGAAAATTTTAATTTCATGGCTGTAGTCACCATCTGCAGTGATTTTGGAGCCCCCAAAAATAAAGTCTGACACTGTTTCCACTGTTTCCCTGACTAATTCCCATGAAGTGAGGGGACCAGATGCCATGATCTTCATTTTCTGAATGTTGAGCTTTAAGCCAACTTTTTCACTCTCCTCTCTCACTTTCATCAAGATCTTTAGTTCTTCACTTTCTGCCATAAGGGTAGTGTCATCTGCATATCTGAGTTGATTGTATTTCTCCCAGCAATCTTGATTCCAGCTTGTGCTTCTTCCAGCCCACCATTTCTCTTGATGTACTCTGCATAAAAGTTAAATAAGCAGGGAGACAATATACAGCCTTGACACACTCCTTTTCCTATTTGGAACCAGTCTGTTGTTCCATGTCCAGTTCTAACTGTTGCTTCCTGACCTGTATACAGATTTCTCAAGAGGCAGGTTAGGTGATCTGGTATTCCCATCTCTCTCAGAATTTTCCACAGTTTATTGTGATCCACATAGTCAAAGGATTTGGCATAGTCAATAAAGCAGAAATAGATGTTTTTCTGGAGCTCCGTTGCTTTTTCCATGATCCAGCGGATGTTGGCAATTTGATCTCTGGTTCCTTTGCCTTTTCTAAAACCAGATTGAACATCAGGGAGTTCACGGTTCACATATTACTGAAGCCTGGCTTGGAGAATTTTGAGCATTACTTTACTAGCATGTGAGATGAATGCAATTGTGTGGTAGTTTGAGCATTCTTTGGCATTGTCTTTCTTTGGGATTGGAATGAAAACTGACCTTTTCGACTAAGGTCCATCTAGTCAAGGCTATAGTTTTTCTAGTAGTCATGTATGGATGTGAGAGTTGGACTGAGAATTGGATGTGAAGAAGGATGAGTGCTGAAGAATTGATGCTTTTGAACTGTGGTGTTGGAGAAGACTCTTGAGAGTCCCTTGGATTGCAAGATGATCCAACCAGTCCATTCTGAAGGAGATCAGCCTTGGGATTTCTTTGGAAGGAATGATACTAAAGCTGAAACTCCAGTACTTTGGCCACCTCATGCAAAGAGTTGACTCATTGGAAACGACTCTGGTGCTGGGAGGGATTGGAGGCAGGAGGAGAAGAGGACGACAGAGGATGAGATGGCTTGATGGCATCACTGACTCGATGGAAGTGAATCTGAGTGTACTCTGGGAGATGGTGATGGACAGGGAGGCCTGGCATGCTGCAATTCATGGGATCACAAAGAGTCAGGCACGACTGAGTGACTGAACTAACTGATGTTGAAAATATTGTTAGCATTTTTATTTTCAATAAGATAAAAAGTCTCAATTTTTACATTTTTATAATAATTACATGCTGTATGTACATAATATAACAGCAATTTATTTTGAATGAAAAGGAAACTGGCTAGATTCAACAATAATTTATATTATGAGCATAATTTTTATGCCTTTAAGCTTTTTTTTTTTTTTTCAAATGTTATGTTTGGGGATGTACATGGTTTGTTATAGATAAAAGTATTTTACTATTTCAGAAATGTTTAAAGGCTTCTTTTTCTCCTAATTCATCTCAGAAAGTTCATTGATTGTATATCCTCTTTGATTTTCTCTTTGCAGGAAAGTGGAAGCACTGATAAGCTTAGTTTAATTAGAGTAATGGGCTAAGACTGAATTGCTATAACAGCTGGTAGGATTTGTACTTAGCCTCTTGGAAGTGTGATTCACATAAATACTAACAATAAAGGGGTATATATATCCAGCATATATCAAAATCACTTTGTAATACATCTAAGGCTATTGCTCAGAGTTCTAATAGAGATTGTATTCACAAGATAACAAAGGACACTTTACATTTTTAAAAAAGATGAAATTTGAGGTAAAGACAATAAATTTGGGTTGCCCTTTGAACTAATTACTAAATGATTAGAATTTACATAAATTTGACAATAATTAAGATATTGAACATAATTTTATTTGATGGACTGAGCTCATTCTGACTTATATACTAGAGAAAAAGATAAATATATGTGCATATATATAGATGTGCTAAAGAAATTCAACAAAGCTAGACACAAAATGGAGTTAGAAATGAGGTTATTATAAAAATAGATAGCATATATTCAATGTCTTTGCCAAGAGTGGGTTAGAATTTTGACATTAATCAAAGAACATGAGAGACAAATAAATCTAGTTATTTACAAAACTGACAAATATCATAAGATTAAAAAAATGGTTGTTTATAAAACTTAGAAAGTGATACAATAAACAATATTTTTAACAATGCGAGAGTATTATTGTGTAAAACTCATAAAAACATAAAAATGTAATACAAAAATGCAGTACAAGAACACAAGAGAATGCTTGCATAGAGTAACGAATAATGTCCCAAGGCCCAAAGCTGAATTTAATTGTAGTATGAACTTGATATTCTACCTCTATTCTTCCTCTTACAAATCTTAATCTAAGGAATTTAAACGCCAGGATTTGGAATGACAACCAAAAGATGTAAGCATGATCCTATTATGGAATCTTTATTACACAGAATGAATTTGTAGTAATTTAAATCAGAACCACCTTTGCCTTTGGGGACATTTAGGTGGAGGATAATCTGAGAAAGGCATGAGAAAACTTTTTGGATGATAAAAACAGTGCTTTGGATACTGGTTACATGGATATATGTATTTGTCAAATTCATCAAATTATACATTAAAATGGGCACATTTTCATAGATGTAAATTATAGACCAATAAAAAATTCATATGCGATGGCAGAGTACAAGGACATGTGCTCAGCTTCTCCTGGGATAATTGCAAAATTGCAACTCACTGCTGAACAACCATTGACAGCAAAATGTTGGATCACACCAAAAAAATAGATACCCCAAGTGAAAGGGCAAAGGAAAAGCCCCAACAAAATAGTAGGAGGGGTGAAATCACATTTAGAATCAAGCCCCATACCCACCAGGATGCTTGGAGGACTCAAATGAAACCTTGTGTTCACCAGGACCCAGAGGTCCACAGACTGAGCCAGACCTGCCTTTGAGTGTTTGAGTGTTCCTGTGGAGGCACAGGTCAGCACTGGCCTGCCATGGGGACAGGGACTCTGGCTGCAGCAGAGCTGGGTCATGCAGCATGTGACATAATCCTTCATGGTAGAGATTGCCATTAGCCTCACCATAGAGTCACTGAGTAGACGAACCAAAAACTGCAGAACAATTATACCAAATAATTTCTTGCACTAAGAAAGTTCTAGGACCCACACCAGATTTCCCAACCTGGGGATATGGCAAAGGGATTAAGAATCCCCAAGGAATTTGATTTGGAGGCCAGTGGGATTTGATTATAGAACTTACACAGGACTGGGGAAACAGACTCTTGGAGGGCACAAACAAAACCTTATGTGCACCAGGAGCCAGGAGAAAGGAACAGTGTCCCCAAAAGAGATTGAGCCAGACTTGCCTGTGAATGTCCAGGGGTGGAGGCCCAGCTCCAGTTTGGCCTCAGGTCAAACAATGAGGAGGGAACATAGCCCTGTCTTTGAATGGAAAATTGGATTAAAAATTTACTGAATATGGCCCTGCCCATCAGAATAAGACACAAAATCCCCACCAGTCAGTCTCTCCCATCAGGAAGCTTCCATAAGCATCTTACCGTTATTCATCAGAGGGCAGACAGAATGAAAATGACAATTACAGAAAACTAACCAAACATATAACGTGGAAAATAGCCTTGTCTAACTCAGAGAAGCTATGAGCCATGCCCTATAGGACCACCCAAGATGGATGGATTATCTTGGACAGGTGGAGAGTTCTGACAAAATGTGGTCCACTGGAGAATGGAATGGTGAACCACTTCAATATTCTTTCCTTGAGAACTCCATGAACAGTATGAAAAGGCAAAAAGATATGACACTGAAATATAAACTCCCCAATTCAGTAGGTGCCCAATATGCTACTGGAGAAAAGTGGAAACATAACTACAGAAAGAATGAAGAAACAGAGCCAAAGCAAAAACAACATCCAGTTGTGGATGTGACTGGTGATAGAAAAAGTTCAATGATGTAAAGAACAAAATTACATAGGAAGCTGAAATTTTAGTTCCACAAATCAAGGCAAATTGAAAGTGGTCATCAGGAGATGGCTAGAGTGAATATCGACATTTTAGGAATCAGTGAACTAAAACGGCCTGGAATGGGTGAATTTAATTCAGATGACCATTATATCTACTACTGTGGGCAAAAATCCCTTAAAATAAATGGAGTAGTCCTTGTAGTCAACAGAAGAGTTCAAAATGCAGTACTTGGGTGTAATCTCAAAAATGACACTGATCTCTGTTTCCAAGCAAATCATTCAATATCTCAGTGATCCAAGTATATGCCCCAACCACTATGCAGAACAAGTTGAAGTTTAACCATTCTATAAAGACCTACAAGACCTTCTAGAACTAATACCAAAAACAAACAAACAAACAAACAAAAAAACCCCAAGATGCTATTTTCATCATAGGGGACTGGAATGCAAAAGTGGGAAGTCAAGAGATACTTGGAATCATAGGCAAGTTTAGCCTTGGAGTACAAAATGAAGCAGGGCAAAGGCTAAAATAGTTTTGCTAGGAGAATGCACTGATCATAGTAAACACCCTCTTCCAACAACACAACAGACAACTCTAACATGGACATCATCAGATGGTCAATACAAAAATTAGATTGATCATATTCTTTGCAGCTGAAGATGGAGAAACTCTATACAGTCAGCAAAAACAAGACCAAGGGTGGACTGTGGCTCAAATCATGAACTCCTTTTTGCAAAATTCAGACTTAATTTGAAGAAAGTAGAGAAAATCTCTGGACCATTCAGGTGGGATCTAAATCAAATCTCTTTTGATTATACCAGTGGAAGTGAAAAATAGAGTCAAAGATTAGATTGGGTAGACAGAGTACCTGAAGAACTATGGACAGAGGTTTGTGATATTTTACAGGAGGCAGTGATCAAGGCCATCCCCAAGAAAAAGAAATGCAAAAAGGCAAAATGGTTGATTGAGAAGTTCTTACAAATAGCTGAGAAAAGAAGAGAAGCTAAAGGTAATGGAGAATAGATAAGATATACCAATTTGGATACAGAGTTCCAGAGTATAGCAAGGAGAAATAGGAAAGCCTTTCTCAGTGATCAATGCAAAGAAATAGAGGAAAACAACAGAATGGGAAAGATGAGAGCTCTCTTCAAGAAAACTAGATATACCAAGGGAACGTTTAATACAAAGATGGGCACAATAAAGGACAGAAATGGCATGGACCTAACAGAAGCAGAAGAGATTAAAAAGAGGTGGCAAGAATACACAGAAGATATGCAGAAAATATATTCATACCCAGATAATCTCGATGGCATGGTCACTCACTTAGAGCCAGACATCCTGGAATGTGAAGTTAAGTGGGCCTTAGGAAGCATCACTATGTACAAAGCTAGTGGAGGTTCTGGAATCCCAGTTGAGCTATTTTAAATCCTAAAAGATGATGCTGTGAAACTGCTTCACTCAATATGCCAGCAAATTTGGAAAACTCAGCAGTGGCCACAGGACTGGAAAAGGTCAGTTTTCATTCCAATTGCTAAGAAAGGCAATAACAAAGAATTCTCAAACTACCACACAATTACATTCATCTCACATGGCAGCAAAGTAATGCTCAAAATTCTCCAAGTCAGAGTTCAAAAGTATGTGAACCAAGAACTAGATGTTCAAGCTGGTTTTAGAAAAGGCAGAGGAACCAGAAGTCAAATTGCTAACATCTGTTGGGTCATATAAAAAGCAAGAAAAATCCAGAAAAATATCTACTTCTGCTTTATTGACTATGCCAAATCTTTCATTGTGCAGATCAAAACACTGTGGAAAATTCTTAGAGATGAGAATACCAGATCACCTTATCTGCCTCCTGACAATCTCTATGCAGGTCAAGAAGCAACAGTTAGAACCGGATATGGAACACATACTGGTTGCAGTTTTGGAAAGGAGTATATCAAGGCTGTATACTGTCATACTGCTTATTTAACTTATATGCAGAGTACATAATGGGAAAAACTAGGCTGCATGAAGGACAAGCTGGAATCAAGATTGCCAGGAAAAGTATCAATAACCTTAGATATGCAGGTGACACCACTCTTATGGCAGAAACCAAAGAGGTACTCAAGAGCCTCTTGATGAAATGAAAGAGGAGGGTGAAAAAACGGACTTAAAACTCAACATTCAAAAAATGAAAATCTTGGCATCTGGTCCCATCACTTCATGGCAAATAGATGGGGAAACAATGGAAAGAGTAAGAAACATTATTTTCAAGGGCTCCAAAATCACTGCAGATGGTGACTCCAGCCATGAAAGTAAAAGATGCTTGCTCCTGGAAGAAAAGCTATGACCAACTTAGAGAAAGTATTTTAAAGAAGAGCCATTACTTTGCCCACAAAGGTCCATCTAGTCAAAGCTATGTTTTTTTTTTTTCAGTAGTCATGTATGAATGTTAGAGTTTGATCATAAATAAAATTTGGCACCAAAGAATTGATACTTTTGAACTATGGAATTGGAGAAGACTCTTGGATGTTCCTTGGCCTGCAAAGATATCCAACCAATCAATCTTGTCAGAAATCAATCCTGAATATTCATTTAAAGGACTGATGCTGAAGCTGAAGCTGCAATACTTTGATCAGCTGTTGAGATGAACTGACTCAGTGCAAAAGACTCTGATGCTGGGAAAGATTGAAGGCAGGAAGAGAATGGGACTACAGAGCCTGAGATCATTGGATGGTATCACCGATTGAATGGGCATGAGTTTGAGAAAGCTTGGCAGTTGATGATGGACAGGGAAGCCCAGCATACTGCAGTCCATTGGTTCACAAAGAGTTAAACACGACCAAGTGACTGAACTGAAAGTGATTTAAAAACATAGTTCCATGTGTACTAATTTCATCTATTGACTTATTTTCTACTGTGACACACTTTTTTTGTATCAAAATATATTGTATTATATTGTAATTATTTTATCCTCTTCACATTTAAAATTCAAATATTGTGTTTCTTGCTTTCTATCTTATTCTTAGTGGCTGACATATTTTTTTAAACAAAAATAGATTATTAGATCCTCAGGATTCTATTTTCAGAGATTAACTGAAGCATGTTGGCTATCAAAAGTATCTTCATTTAAAAGTTAGGAAGATAAATTCCCTGTAACTTAACTTCAAATGTCTCTGATTCCCAGAAGAGTAAAACATTTACAGGATTGCAACTACACAACTGTATGCTTCTCTATATATACTGAATGGATGTGCTTGATAGTGCATCACAGTATTTGCTTAATGAAACAGGTGGGCTTTATGAGTGTAATTTGATATGTGCTACATGGATGACACTGAACAGAGTCAAATGGGATGTATTATATATTGTTATCATAACTTATCTATCATTTTTTACTTAATAAAAATGTCAGTAATTATCTAACTTAATGCTCCCTTTAAATATTTCTCTACCTTTCACTTCTCTGCCATGTAGGCAATTCTGGTGACTACACTAGACCAGAGAGTAGCCTCATCACCAGTAACTTTACAATGATGTTTTCTCCTAAGAGAGACAGAATGGAATGTCATGGGCCTAAAGGGAATTCTTGAGTATCATAATGTGTCTGAACTTCAGGTTTGTTATTTTTAAAATATAGAAACTGAGTTAAATGGTCTTAAATTTTTAATTTAAATATGTCTCTATAATTCTGTCATTTTATCACAGTTTATTTTAAGAAGTCAAACTAAAAGAATATGATATGAAATATGAAGAATGAGATTATTTTTTAAACAGGATGAGATGATAATGACTTTGGAAAATTTTTTCTCATATATGTCTCAAAAATGTCTCTACTGGATTAACAAGTAATATGTTAAAAATGGCCCATTGAATAATTTTCTCTCAACTTAATTTTCCCACAACTTACTGTGAATAATACCTCACTGTGAATAATTTTCTCACAACTTACTCTTTGGATCACAACAAATTGTGGAAAATTCTTAAAGAGATGTGAATACCAGACCATCTGACCTGCCTCCTGACAAATTTGTATGCAGGCCAGGAAGCAACAGTTAGAACTGGACATGGAATAACAGACTGGCTCCAAATCTGGAAGGGAGTATGTCAAGGCTGTATATTATCACCCTGCTTATTTAACTTATATGCAGAGTACACTATGAGACATGCTGGGGTGGATGAAGCACAAGGTGGAATCAAGATTGCTGGGAGAAATATCAATAACCTCAGATATGCAGATGTCACCAACCTTATGGTGGAAAGTGAAGAACTAAAGACCTCTTGATGAAAGTGAAAGAGAAGAGTGAAAAAGTTGGCTTAAAACTCAACATTCAGAAAACTAAGATTATGGAATCTTGTCCCATCACTTCATGACAAAAGATAGGGAAACAATGGAAACAGTGAGAGACTTTATTTTCTTGGGCTCCAAAATCACTGCATATGATGACTGCAGCCATGAAATTAAAAGGCACTTGCTCCTTGGAAGAAAAGTTATGACCATCCTAGACAACATATTAAAAAACAGACACATTACTTTGCCCACACAGGTGCATCTAGTCAAAGCTACAGTTTTTCTAGTAGAGAGAGTCCCTTGAACTGCAAAGAGATCCAACCAGTCCATTATAAAGGAAATCAGTGCTGAATATTCATTGGAAGGACTGACGTTGAAGCTGAAACTCCAATACTTTGGCCACCTGATGCAAAGAACTGACAGTTTTGAAAAGACCCTGATGCTGAGAAGGATTGGAGGCAGGAGGAAAAGAGGATGGCAGAGGATGAGATGGTTGGATGGAATCACCAACTCAATGGACATCAGTTTGAGCAAACTTTCAGAGTTGGTGATGGACAGGGAGGCCTGGCATGCTGCAGTCCATGGGGTTGCAAAGAGTTGAACACAACTGAGCGACTGAAATGAACTGAACTGAACTGAACTGATGTAATATACAGAACTATGACTTTTTTGATTGTACATATTTTCTCTGTCATATTTTTCTTAAAATCCAGAACAATGATTACAGTTTAACAGTAGTTCCTCAGTAGCTATTCATTATTGTCACAGGAGAAGACAGAATTGAGAAAAAAAAATCATTCTCATTTGTACTATTAGATAATAATTACCTCTTTTATGACTACATTATAAGCATTTTATAGTAAACATTGAACACTTGGTATTAAACAAGAACATTAAAAATAAGAAATTAAAAACCTGTGTACTTTAATAGATATTACTGCTTCTACCCCAAAGTCTCTTCCTCATGATTTTGTGTAAGGTTTTCAATATTAATAACTTGTATACACACAGAATTTCTTAGCAGATGGATATACTTTATACTTTATTAATTATTCAAGAATTTGTAAGTCTAGTTACAGAATCAAAAATGTCATTAATCATTAATACTGTTGCTTAAATGCATTAGAATAAGTATTTACTTCTCACAACAGAAACACAAAAGTATAGATTACTTCTGTTTAAAAATTCTTTCTCATTTCAACCACTTGAAAGTCAGTTCATGTTTAGTCCTCAAAGTTGTATTTTATCACAGGAATATTGTCTTCAGTCTGTCCTTTAAATGAATCAATTTAAATGGCTATTTAAATTATTTTCTAACATTTTATATATACTTTTCATTGGAAATTTTGTCCAAAGGTAATATCTTTAAACAATAGTTCAAAAAAAATTAGATTTGATACTCCTCTTAGAGTCTTATGGATTTCCCTGGTGGCTCAGATGGTAAAGAATCTGACTGCAATGTGGGAGACCCAGGTTCGATCCCTGATTGGGAAGATACCCTGGGAAACAGAAAGCTAGCCACTTCAATATACTTGTCTTGAGAAGTCCATGGTCAGAGGAGCCTGGTGGGCTACAGTCAGTCCATGGGGTTGCAAAGAGTCAGACACGACTTGCACTTTCACTAGCACTTACAGTCTTATAAATATGCAAGCACTTTCTAATGAATAAAAGGGTCAGGAATTTGAAGGCTATGACCTAGGAACTGAGGTAAATGCAAAGTATTAGAATAAAGAAAAACTGACATTATTTAGGCTAAGTGTTTCATTTTATTGAAATGTATAGAAAATTGAGACAAAGTGACACTGTGACTAGTTCAAGTTCACAAATCTAAATAGAATAAGAGTTAATACTAGAAATAAAAGTCCAAACTTCTTGGCAGTGCTCTGCTAAAGCATTACACTATTATACAATCTGTATAATGTAACTTCAAACCCACTCTGCTTGAATTGTGTAATTATCTAAAATCATTTTGCTTATGAAAACACAAAATTAGGGAAAATTATTTTGCCTTTTTCTAGAAGTTTAATTTATGTTTCTTAAATACCAGACCAGAATCAATGAGAACATAGGACTTGTGGCCACAAGGAAGAAATTTTTTGCAAATTTGTACAAAACTTCAATTTTGAAATTTATTTTTATTTTCATAGCAATAAAATACAACAAAATAATTTTGAAAATATTAGGTAAGATGTATTTTTTTAAATTTTTACTTAATTTTACTTTACAATAATGTATTGGTTTTGTCATACATCAACATAAATCCACCACGGGTATACATGGGTTCCCAATCCTGAACCCCCCTCCCACCTCCCTCCCCATACCATCTCTCTGGGTCATCCCAGTGCACCAGCCCCAAGCATCCTGTATCCTGCATCAAACCTAGACTGGTGATTTTTTTTTCTCCAGTATTTTTTTCTCCACTTATTTGATCTTATTCATACTGCTTCTGGGTTTCTTTAAGATATTCTTCTTATCACTATCACACTCCATTCCTTCCCTAATCTCTACCATGTAGCAAAGATCCTAAGGCACATCTCTGGATCATTACCGATCCCCTGTAGAACAAATCAATAAAAGAGCATCAAGAAATAAGGCAAGCTCTTTAGAAGTTCTGACATTATCACAGGAATTTGGTAAGGTGAAATATATATGAATGGACAAAATCTATCGATACACATATACAGGTATAAAATGATAGATTAAGATGACAAATACATAGATATAGATTGGTTTTTACAAATCATATAACTCAAAAGCTGTAAGAAGGAAAAAAAAGAAGTTAATTTTACAGAACATTAGTATTGTATAGTCAGGGTTTAGAAAGACTCTCCTGAGATGCTTTAGCAAAGAACAGGAATTTAATTTGTAAAAAAGACTCAAGGAAAAACTCCAGAAAATTTCAAAGTATTACACAATATCTCTTCTAGAAGCACACACAATGTATATGTAGGGTATCCAGGATATGGCTTATTTCAACTAGTTAAGAATGCTTAAAATGAGAATTCAAGAACTAATTGTACATGCTGCTTGAAAAGACTAATTAGAATAAACAACATATTAAATACTCAGAATCTTCTTGAAATAATCAAATGTGTGAAATCTCATCAAATTTTAAAGTGCTTAACAAATTTCTCAGCAAAGTGTTCACAGTTCAAATTAAAAGACGCTTACTCCTTGGAAGAAAAGTTATGACCAACCTAGATAGCATATTGAAGAGCAGAAACATTACTTTGCTGACTGACGTCCATCTAGTCAAGGCTATGGTTTTTCCTGTGGTCATATATGGATGTGAGAATTGGACTGTGAAGAAGGCTGAGTCACGAAGAAGAGATGCTTTTGAACTGTGGTGTTGGAAAAGACTCTTGAGAGTCCCTCGGACTGCAAGGAGATCCACCCAGTCCATTCTGAAGGAGATCAGCCCTGGGATTTGTTTGGAAGGACTGATGCTAAAGCTGAAGCTCCAGTACTTTGGCCACCTCATGCAAAGAGTTGACTCTTTGGAAAAGACTGTGATGCTGGGAGGGATTGGGGGCAGGAGGAGAAGAGGATGATAGAGGATGAGATGGCTGGATGGCATCACTGACTCAATGGCTGTGAGTCTGAGTGAACCCCAGGAGTTGGTGATTGACAGGGAGGCCTGGCGTGCTGTGATTCATGGGGTCGCAAAGAGTCAGACACGACTGAGCGACTAAACTGAACCAACTTAGCACACACACACATACTACCTAACAAAAAACACTATATTATACTGTGAGATAATTCAGATTCAGACTGGGGATATCCAGAAAGGTTTATAAATAAGCTAACATTTTATTTGGACTTGAAAGATGAGTATACTTCTAGAGAGCAGAAAAGGGTTGAAGAAATGGGTTCTTCTAAAGGTTTCAGGATGAAAAAACATTGTGATCAAAGATTTGGAAGCAAGAAGGCCTGTGGTGTGTTTCAGAAATGGCAAACAACTTGATGTGGCCAGCCTGTGAAATATGCAGAGGAATGCAGTGAGATCTTAGCTTAATGAAAGCCTTAAGTGTCATGATAGGGATTTGCAACATTTTTCTGTAGATGATGCTACCAAATAAGGGAAGATTCATAAAGATGTGATGGTTTTGTTTAGGATGTGTTTTTCAGCTCATCAACCCTGATTCTTCTCTTTCCTGGTCTCAAGGGTTTCGAAATAAGGAGGAAAGAACACAAACAGAGAAACTGTTTTTGTGATAATAGTCTTCAGACAGCTATCTTAAGATAAATAAAAAGTGAAGACACTGATCTTAGTTTATCAGATAAAGTATTTTTTTTTTTTTTTGGCAGTAGATTTTAGGTACTTAAATGATTCAAGAGAGTTATTTTGTTAGGTCGAATTACTGAAAATTCTATAGCTTTTCTTTCATGAAAAGTCTAAAATTTATTTTTCTATATCCCAGAGGGGAAAAATAATTCAGTATTACTTCATAGACATGTTTTAAAGTAAGTTTTATTTAACTTACTTTATAGATCTATTTTTTTTAAATAGCAAACTTTTGACATCTAAAAGGTATTCGTAAATTAACTTTTTAAAATCTATCTGGAATCAAACCTAACATATCCATCATAAATCAAATTTAATTCATATTAATTATATTTGCCCTAAATTTTTTTCCAGTATTCACTATTTAAAAATTTTTTGTCACTATTTTTTTTTTTTAATGTTTTTACCTGGTAGTCTAATTTAGACAACACTTATCTGACAGAGTAAAATCTAATCACAATTTTTAGGAAAGATGTTTAGTGTTGGCTCTCAAATGAGCACAAATGAGCATAAAATTAAAAATGGTTTGATGTATATTCCATAACCATGTACATGTTTTTTGATGTGATTTTAGTCATGATCTTGGCCTGTTGACTTTGGGCTAACTTGAAAATGTGTTTTATCAGTAAAAAAAAGAAGTACTGTGTTTGAGAAGTGCATTATTTCTCCAGTGTTCTGGAATCTGTTGCTAATATCATTTGAAGTGAACTTTCTTTAGCTTGGCCTCCAGAGTAATCAGCTATAGGCATGTGGATGGTGAATACCTAATAACTGTCTCCCTAGAGGTGACAGAGAGTTGTATACACATTGTAAGTCTTGGCAACAAGACAAGGCTCATCCATCCAGATTTTGCCGATGAAGACATATAAAGAAAAGAGAGGGGAAAAAAAAAATCTATACTGAAGAAATGTTAAGCTGCAAATATTTTGACAACTTAGATTTTCCACGACACTTTGGTTTATTTTATCCATTAATTCAGCAATATTTACTGAGATCTATTTAGAGTTAGTCCGATTTGTACTTATGTTTAGTTCAGCTCTAGGCCCTGAACTAAGGTGATGGAAAATGCAAAAATAAATAAATAAAAGAAAGAAAGCCTCTTCCTAATTATTTCTGTTGTTTTTCTAATAACTAATAAGTAATATACGGTCATTAAAATCAAGTGAAATCATATTCTTACAGATACCTGGAAACATCTTATATTACATTTATTTTCTATTCACATTTCTCAAAAGATTTCCTCTTATGTTCATCTTGATTTCCAAGTGAAGGGAGCTTAGGATATTTGAAAAGCTGCTAAGAAGAGTAAGAAGACTGTCAAAGAACATTATGAATTCATTGAAACAAGTGTGAATACTTATTAACCATTATTTTCTTTCAAAGTTTTGAAATACAATAGCAAACAGCACAGAGGTTGATAAAGACAAAATTTTATGGCATCATTTAAGATGATACAGTGACTTGAGATAGGAAAGCCACCTTCATGAAGTTTGAGGAGAATTTAGAATCTAACCTTGCTATATATAAACATTACCTGCTTCTGACAATGTATCATTCATTTCAGTCACTCATTCATATCCAACTTTGCAACCCCTTGGACCACAGCATGCCAGGCTTCCCTGTCCATGACCAACTCCTGGAGCTTGCTCAAACTCATGTCCATTGAGTCAGTGATGCCATCCAAGAATCTCATCCTCTGTTTTCCCCTTCTCCTCTTGCCTTCAATTTTCCCCAACATCAGGGTCTTTTCCAATGAGTCAGTTCTTCGCATCATGTGGCCAAAGTATTGGAATTTCAGTGTTAATGTATAGTGGTGGTAATAATGGTAATAACAATAATAGTAGTATGTAGTGTTTGTTGCATTTTTCTCTTATGCTATCATGCTAAATGCTTTATGTGTACTAGCTCAACTAATCCATATACAAACTTCATAATACTATCAAATATTACAATACAAATGGAGGTAGAAACTTAGGCAAAAATCAATTAAGTACCCTCCAAAGATTGTCCAGCAAGTGTGCTGAGGCAAAACCACTCTGCCCTTGAAGAACAAGGATGTGGTTGAATGTTTCCACACAACCAGCAAATCTTCAAAGAGCAAAACTTATTCTGAAATAATTTTCCCTCAAAGAGAGCCATTTACCATTACCTTGAAAAGGCCAACATGCTTTTTGATCATACCAATAATTTTGTAAGACCCAAGTATAGATGATGTGCCAAGGGGCTTACTAACAATGATGTTAGATTTATTATTTCCCTTAAAATATTAATTGGATGAGTTGCCATTTCTCACTCATCTTGAGTTGCATTAATCCTGGAGGTCTTTTGCTCCAGAAGAACTCACCACTGAATTCTGTTTTAGTGTATCAGAGCATACCACTACATCTTGATTTATGCAGTATAATGTAGAATAAAGAAAACTGCATTGAGATTTCTGTGACCTGATTTCTAATCTTGGCTCTGATCTTATGATCATGTGCAAGTTACTTTGTCTCTCTGGACCTTAGTTTCGTCATCTGTAAAATAAAGGGGTTGACTAAAGATCTCTATGGCCCATCTCTAGCTCTAAAATGCTGTGACTCCACGATTTCTATTCCTACACAAAAGAAAAGCCAGTGAAAAATCAAAACAGGCTTATCTTCCATGATTTTATGCCCATTTAATTAAGACTGAAATTGCATTGAAAGTATCAAAACAACCCAGTAATGTTTTATGTGGAATGTTTCAGTTCTGTCAGTTTTTTCATGAGTGAACCTGGTTAAGACTTTTTTTTTTTAATTTTAAACTTATTTATTAAATAATTTATAGAATGGAAAAATTCATTTAAAAATATTTTAATATTTTTTAAGACTTTTAATTTATGGATCTACCTATTAAATGCTTTCAATATGAAAGCACTTATTACTGTTGAACAATAAGAACTCACTAAAAATCACTGATATAATCTCTCATTTTTTAGTAAGAGTCAACAATAGAAGCTGTGTAATAACAAGATGACTCAGGAATCTTATAAATGAATAATAACTGTCAATTATTGGGCAACACTGACATTCCAGTTAGTTTGCCTGCATCTCATCATTGATTCTCAGCAGCATTTCTCCACAATATACATGGGCCCATAGAACAAATGAGAACATTGAGATTACAGTTTGTAAGTAACAAAACTGAGAATAGAACTCATGTCTATCTCTAAATCTTGCACTGTTTATGAAAACACATTACCTCTCCTTCATATCTGAAGATCATTTCCTGCCTCCCCCACCACCACATGACCATCAGGTGTCCTGAGAAATCACTAAAGAATTCAGCCTAATTATTATATTGCCCAATTGTAGTTTTTCATAGTATCATTTAAAAATCAGCTTATCAAAACAGCTAAATGTAATGATGCAAGGAGTATTATTTTAGGTTGAAGGAGAGATCAGTCAAGGAGAATCTGTCATTCATTTCTTGTTAGCTGGCTTCATGCATTCCTCCCACTCGCCTTGGTGAGAGTCCATCTGTGTCTGTTGCGATGACTGTTTTAAATCTCTCATCTTCCAGGTCAACTGTTGTATCACAATCCAGAGGAAGTAGTCTGGCTTCATCAAATGTGACTTAGTAGAAAGCGGCATGCCATATTCTGTGAGCCACATATGGTCTGAGGGTTGTAGGATGAATATCACTATGAGATTCTGGATCCAGTGATACTGAAAAAAATCTGTTTTTCTCAATTCCGTGTGTTTTCAAAAATTGGAACGAGAATGTTTGGTTTCCAAGCTGTCTGTGTAAAAGTGATTGCCTGATGTCCTCCAGTTCAACCAAATCATACAACAAAAATGAAAAAGCCCACAAATAAAACAATTTCATAAATTGTCTTTATGGAGAAATTTGTACCTGAAGGAAAGGATCCAATTTTCATTACTTAAATTAGCTCTTAGTGTAGCTTTAATATACATCTTTTCCAGTGAAATCATTGAGTAGTGTGCTTGAATACACACAGAAATAAACCATCCCTTTCTTATTCCATTGCATAATTCCCATAACAATTCTGAAAATAAATGCACTCACCAAGTTTTTTTGTTTATGTTTGGGAAAGCATACTGTTGGAATGAGAGAAATAATGTAGCTTACTTTCAGAAAGGGAAATAGTTTTGTTTAGAATTGTCAAAAATGTATGCTATTTGCATATATTTTGAATTTTGGTCAAATGGAATACTTAAGCCATCTGATACTATAGACTCTTAAAATTATTTTTTAATTGAAGTATAGTTATTTTACAATGTTGTGTTAGTTTCTACTGTACAACAAGGTGAAATCAGCCATATGGATATATCTATCCCCTCCCTGGGTAACCTTCCTCCCCTAAATCCCATCGCTCTTGGTCATCACAGAGCACCAAGCTGAGCTCCCTGTGCTATAGGGCAGCTTCCCACTAGCCATCTATTTCACACGTGGCAGTGTATATGTCAGTGCTGCTCTCCCGATTCTTCCCACTCTCCCCTTCCTTTGATATGTCCACATGTTTGTTGGCTAAGATCAAGTGAGGGTACTATATATTCTTATAGGATGGTATCTTCCCATGTTGAAGACTCAGTGGATTAAACCTCTCAGGTGGCAAAAGACACAATGAGAAGAGCTAAAAGCTGAGGCTGCCCAGCTGTATTTCTGATTGAGTCTTGGAAAACTCTCATTTCCATTGTTGACATTCTTTCTCTTTAAGAATAGTTCTCATCCTTGAATCCTAATGAAACCAGTAAAGCTTATTAATAAACAACAACAACAACATACAGCTTTCTGGTAAATTTGTTACTTAAAAAAAAAAAAAAAAAGCTTTGAAAACAGAATTTGTCACCAGCTAGTAGGAAATGGCAACCCATTCCAGTATTCTTGCCTGGAGAATTCCATGGAGAGAGGAGCTTGGTGGGCTACAGTCCATGGGGTCACAAAGAGTCGGATATGTGTGAGTGACTAAGTAAGTAAGTAAGTAAAGTAAGTAAAGTCACTCAGTCGTGTCCGACTTTTGTGACCCCATGGACTGCAGCCCACCAGGCTCCTCAGTCCATGAGATTCTCCAAGCAAGAATACTGGAGTGGGTTGCCATTTCCTTCTCCAGGGGATCTTCCCACACCAGCTAGTAGGAAATGGCAGCCCATTCCAGTATTCTTGCCTGGAGAATTCCATGGAGAGAGGAGCTTGGTGGGCTACAGTCCATGGGGTCACAAAGAGTCGGATATGTGTGAGTGACTAAGTAAGTAAGTAAGTAAAGTAAGTAAAGTCACTCAGTCGTGTCCGACTCTTTGTGACCCCATGGACTGCAGCCCACCAGGCTCCTCAGTCCATGAGATTCTCCAGGCAAGAATACTGGAGTGGTTTGCCATTTCCTTCTCCAGGGGATCTTCCCAACCCAGGGATCGAACCCGGGTCTCCCGCATTGGAGGCAGACGCTTTCTAAAAAGTATAGAACTAGTCTATACACAGTTACCAAAGTTTTCTCCCTTAGCTCTTTCAGGAGTAATTTTCCATACCTCCTATACTTCTTCACATTGCTGGGCTAAGAGAAGAAAATGCGTATCATCATCATGTCCACTTAAATATTAATCACATAAAATTGTGAGGATTGCTGAGTGGGTAAGGATATGATACACTTCTTTCAGGCCTATTGCTTTATTTCCTTCAGATTCTTTATATTTGAGTGAACTGCTTATCCTAGGAGATAGAGTTAAGGAATTAAGATGATTGAGGCTGCATAATTAGACTAAGCACAGATTTAAGGAAATCATCTTTTCTTCCAGCTGAAGTCTGGATTAGTGGACAAGCTACCATGTTCTATTACACAGTTAGTATAGTCAGATCTGGTAGTCCAATTTCAAGCTTGTACCACCTTTTAAAATCTACTTAGCCATTTTAAGTCTTTCATAGTCAAAAGAAGGGCCCGAATTTATTTCAAAAGAAAGAGAGAGATTCAAGCTGAGGATACTCAGCCATCTATCTCCCCACATCTTAAAATCGCTTGCATTTGTCCTGGGAATGAAGGATGCTTCTGACCAGATCTGTTTTTCTGTCTCTTCCAGTCCTCTGCTCGGGCAGCCACCCTCTTTCTCTCTCAGCTTTTCCTATGCTCTACTTCCAGCCTCTCTTCCTGGGATGTCGTTTCCCTTTGACATGCTCAGATATTTCATATGATACAGTCATGTGTTACAAACGCACATCTAGAGATAAAAATAAACAAAAGGAAAGCTATTTTCTTAACCTCTAGATCCTCCTTGAGCTATGCCTTATTTCTCTTCTGTTTTTCCAAACCAAGCAATTTGAATGAATTGTCTGAACCACTGACCCTGTTTTTTCTATGTTTATTACTTCATTAAGGAATAATGCAGCCAGGTGTACATATCTTAAATATACAGTCCGATAAGTTTTGATTAATATAGATACCAAAGTAACACCACTACATTCAAGTTACAGAAATTTCATTACCCCTGAAGTTTTCCTCATGCTCCTTTGCAGTAAATCCCTGCCCTGCCTTTCCCTACAATTACTTGTCGGGTTTCTTTAACTGTAGAATATATATCTCCTGTCTTTTTTCCTTCCAATTTTGAAAACCACCTCAAAACTTACAAAAATTATGTAAGCACAGGACAAAACCTTCTTTTCCTAAGCTCTTTGAAATTAAATTACCAACCTGTTGCCCCATCAAGTCTGAATATTTCAGTATGTGTTTTTCTCCAACAAAGACATTTTCCTAAAGGACCACAGTGAAACCATCAGAATTAGAAATGAGTTGCAGCAACACTAATGCCTGATCCTCAGGGTCCATTCAAGTATCACCCATAGATGTCATTTGCAGCAAAAGAATCCAGATCAGGATCACGCACTGCATTGTTTTCTGTCTCTCTCAGTTACTTTTAATCTGGAACTGTTCCTCAGTCTTTTCCTGAATGTTAATCACTCTGCAACTTTAAAAAGTACAGGCCAATTATTTTATAAGTTGTCTTTCACTTTGGTTTGCTTAGCATTTCCTCATGATTCTGTGTTCTCATGGCATCGTATCAGTGGCTCATGACTGTAATTTGTCCCATTATTGATGATCACGTTGATCACTTGATTAAGGTGCTAATTTCCAGGCTTCTCCACCATAAATTACTCTTGTTCCCTTTGTAATTAATGAACATTTCTTGAGGAGGTAATTTGAGTCTATGTAAATATCCCATTTCTCATCAAACTTTCAAATTTTTTATTTTTAAATTTATATCTGTATAAAATCTGGTTTTCTACTTGATTCAATGAAATTTTTACTATGATAATCTTACTATTGAATTTAAATCTTTTACTATAATAAATCTTTAGTGCTTTAATGGCATAGCTTTGGCCAGTGACAGCTCCTTTAAACTGACTTCTTTTCCTTTTTTGACATGTTCTCATCATTCCCTGATACTTATTTTCTGGCATGACAGACAATCCAAATGCACCTTCTACTGCCCCAGGCCTGAAATCAAACATTTCTCCAAAGATCCTGGATTCCTTTTAAAGGAAAATGCAGTTTAGTAAGAACGACCTGATTGTGCTCATGGCAGTTGGTATATCACTGCTTCCAGTTTCCCTCACTGGACAGAACTAGGGAATATATGCAACTGTACATGCTTACATGCATGCATTTATATTTATTTCTATTTTTCCCTATATATTGAAAATCATGAGTTCACACTGAAACTTCCAATTACAGTTCACACCCCAGAGTTCATTCTAGTTTTCCCCTTTTTCATGTCTGTAGCTGCTATCTGATTGTGAGATACAGGATCTCATTATTCTTAACATTTTTACTTAATTTGATGAATTCTCCTCTGTATAACCCATCTCATTCTTCGTACTGCCTTCTCTTTATATGGAAATTCTCAGTGCCACTCATACTGACTCGTGTGCTGCGTGGCCATTTCCATGCCCCCCTCCACGTGTAGAGCTGTGAGAACTCGCTCAAGCACCCCCTCCACTTGCACGTTTTCCTCACCCCATTTTGTTGTTGCTTAGTCACTAGGTTGTATTCGACTCTTTTGCGACCTCATGGACTTTATCTTTCCAGGGTCCTCTGTCCATGGGATTTCTCAGGCAAGAATACTGGAGTGGGTTGCCATGCCCTCCTCCAGGGGATCTTCCAGGGATTGACCCTGTGTCTCTTGTCTCCTGCACTGGCAGGTGAGCTTTTAACAATGAGCCACTAGGGGAGCCTTTCACCCCACTTGGGATTCAGCATTCTGTGCTGGCAGGTGCTATCTCTCCCCCATGGATGCTCTCCTCGTTCTGCCAGTCCCCTGACACGTAGACCAGGCCACTTTTCTGGGTGGAACACTGCCTCACTTGGAAGGGGTGCCAGAACCTCCGATGGGCCATCTTCCCCAGCTCTGCCAATGTGGATGTCTGTTTTCCCCATTGTTTGGTCTTTGATACCTGCACCTCTCTGCTACTCATATACTACACTACTCATATACTACCCTTGTCTCCCCGTCACTCTCCTCACCCGCATATGGCTCTGACACACTGTACCTGGCCACTGCAATCTGTCCTCACCCAAACCTTAGTTTGATGCCTGTCTGGCTTGGCCCCAACATAAGCTTTTTGGATTGAATTGTTTAGGAAAGAAACAGGAATTATTGTGAACTTAGTCATCCTCCCTAACCCACTGGGAAATTTGTAGTTTGGATCCCTAACATCCAATGTGACTATAGGTGGAGACTGAGCCCTTAAGAATTTCAGGTTAAATGAGGTCATAAGGGTAGGGCCCTAATCCAATAGTATGGGTGTCTCTGTAGGAGACATCAGAGAAAAGATCATTTGACAACACAGCAAGAAGACAGCTATCTATAAGCCCAGGAGAGAAGCCTCAGGAGAAACCAGATCTGTTAACACCATGTTCTTGGCCTTGTAACCACTCAGAACTGTGAGAAATGGACTTCACCATTGTTTAAACCACTCAGTCTGTGAGTTTCATAATGGCAGCCCTCGAAGACTGGTAGAGGAAGATAAAAGGAAGGAGAAGTAAGGATGGATGTGCTTCCTCAGTCTTTTACTTTATTAGTGTAAAGTAAAGCTGCTTTAAGCTGCTTCAGTCGTCATGGTCATGCTGGACCTCCTTTTATCAAAACCACTATGCATTTTCAAATATAAATGTAAGATTTTAATGGACATCACTATAATACAGTACCCTCAGCTCCTCCTCCTCAAAAATTTAGTTATTTTTTTACTTTTTCAAAAATAAAAAAATTCCAGCTTTATTGAGATAAACTAATTTTGTAAGTTTAAGATGTACTCTGTGTTGATTTGATACACTTGTATACTGCAAAACAATTACCACAATATGTTATTTAACACCTCCATCACATCATGTAACTCCAATTTTGTTTTTGTGGTGAGAACACTGAAGGTCTATTCTCTTAGTAAATTTAAAGTACATACTACAGTATTATTAACAGTAATCATTATTCTGTACTTTATTGGATCCCTAGAATTATCTGTCTTATAGCTAGAAATTTGTACCCTTTCACTAATGTCTCTGCATTTTCCCTGCTCTAACCTCTGTTAACTTTTCTATTTCACACCACTAACAAAAATTAACTTGACATGGATTAAAGTTAAAAACATAGGCCTGAATCCATGAGTTTTAGAAGAATGCATAGAGGAAAAGCTTTTTGACATTGGTCTTGGCAATTTTTTTTTTTTTATATGACACCAGAAGCACGGTGATGTTTCTGTTTGACTACATCAAACCAAAAAGCTTCTGCACAGCAAAAGAAACAATCAGAATGAAATGGCAACCTTTATAAAGGGTAAAAATATTTGCAAAATCATCTATCTGATTAGGAGTTAATATCCAAACTATACAAGGGACTCCTATAACTCAATAGCAAAAAATAAGTAATACAATTACAAAATGGTCAGGAAAACTAAGACATTTTTCTAAAATAAAAATATACAAATAGTCAACAGGCACATATAAAAGGAGCTCAGCATCACTAATCATTAGGGAAATGCAAATCAAAGTCATAATGGGATCTCCTCACCCCCTGCCTGAATGACTATCATCAAAAAGACAGAAAGTAGGAAGTCTTGGTAAATTTGTAGAGAAAAGGAAACTCATGTGCATTTGTTGGTGGGAATGTACATTGCTGTATCCACTCTGGAAAACAATATGGAGGTTCTTCAAAGAATTAAAAATAGAGCTACCATGTTATCTGACAATCCTATTTCTGAATTCTGTATCCAAAGGAAATAAAAATAGGATATCAAAGAGATATCTACACTCCCATGTTCATTGTAGCATTATTCACAGTGGCCAAGGTATGGTAACAAGTGTCTGTCAAGAGATGAATAGATAGGGAATATGTATGTGTCGGATAAGGCAATGGCACCCCACTCCAGTACTCTTGCTGGAAAATCCCATGGACAGAGGAGCCTGGTAGGCTGTGGTCCATGGAGTCGCGAAGAGTCAGACATGACTGAGCGACTTCCCTTTCACTACTCACTTTCATGCATTGGAGAAGGAAATGGCAACCCACTCCAGTATTCTTGCCTGGAGAATCCCAGGGACGGGGGAGCCTGGTGGGCTGCTGTCTGTGGGGTCACAAAGAATCAGACACAACTGAAGCAACTTAGCAGCAGCATGTATGTGTATGTATTGTATATATAATATATTGAAATAATATTGTATAATGTATTATTCTGCCATGAGAAAGAAGGAAATCTTGCCCTCACACCACTTGATTCATACTGTCCTGTAATCTAGCCCCACAACGACTTCCCTTTCACTACTCACTTTCATGCATTGGAGAAGGAAATGGCAACCCACTCCAGTATTCTTGCCTGGAGAATCCCAGGGACGGGGGAGCCTGGTGGGCTGCTGTCTGTGGGGTCACAAAGAATCAGGCACAACTGAAGCAACTTAGCAGCAGCATGTATGTGTATGTATTGTATATATAATATATTGAAATAATATTGTATAATGTATTATTCTGCCATGAGAAAGAAGGAAATCTTGCCCTCACACCACTTGATTCATACTGTCCTGTAATCTAGCCCCACAGATCTACAGAATCATTCTTTTGCGTTTGATGCATCTTCTTATCAATTGGGGCCATATTTTTGGTTTCCAGAATTCCTCTCCATGGTCACTGACTGACAGTGCATGTGGTATCAGTGCAAACAATGGGAGATTCTCTCTTACCTGTGGTACTCTTTGCAGTGAGCACTGGCAGGGAAGGCAGGAAGTAGCTGCTGCAAACAGAAGTAGACTCTCTCTTGCTCTTGGAACTTAAGCAAGTGAGATTTAGCAGCAGCTTCTTTATAAAGCTGCCTAATTAGAAGTAGTAATCTGCTGGCAGGTTAAGAGGCCCATGTACTTCTGCTAGGCTACATTTTTAAAGACTTCTGGGACCCAGGCCAATGTCTGTCAGGAGAAGGGTTTTGTCTTTCTCAGAAAAAAGGAGTATCCCAAAGAGCATTGCTCAAGCCAAGTCACTGGTCTAGGCAATCAACATTTTCATGTGAATGTCTCAAAGTATCTTGAATTTAAGAGGGTCATATGAAAATGCATGTTGTGTGTGTGTGTGTGTGTGTGTGTACACACACACACACACACACACACACACACACACACATATATATATAAATTCTTATACCTGTTTGTCCTTTTGAAACCTTCATTTCAATTAATGACACCAACATTTCTCTAGTTGCCCAAATTTAGGAATAGTTTTCTCTTTCTTTCTTCCATATCCAGTTAGTAACAGTGTCTTATTGATTTTGCCTCCTTAATATATCTCCTATCAGTCAAGTGCTCTCTATCCCCATATTCACAGCCTTAGTTCAAATCTCCAACCTTTCTTAGTTGTGTTACTAAAATGAATTATTGGATGTTTCTCTCTTCTTTAAGTTTATTGTC
The DNA here is from genome assembly GCA_006408695.1 of Aepyceros melampus. Classification (NCBI taxonomy): domain Eukaryota; kingdom Metazoa; phylum Chordata; class Mammalia; order Artiodactyla; family Bovidae; genus Aepyceros; species Aepyceros melampus. The sequence goes on from SJXQ01008172.1 coordinate 63,381, forward strand.
CATTTGAAAAGAGCCATTATTAGAATATTTGATGGGTTGTGGAAAAAGTGTGTTAGTTGCTCAGTCATGTCTGACTCTTTGTGACCCCATGGACTATATAGCTCACCAGGGTCCTCTCTCTGGGGATTTCTCTAGACAGAAATAGTGGAATGGGTAGCCATTCCTTTCTCCATGGGATCTTCCCAATCCAGGGATTGAACCCAGGTCTCCTGGATTGCTTCAATATACATATACCTAACTCATCAATAATATACAAATGCCTAACCCATCAAATGGGCTTCCCTGGTGGTTTAGACAGTACAAACTCCATCTACAATGCAGGAGACCTGATTTGGATCCCTGGGTTGAGAAGATCCCTTGGAGAAAGGAATGGCAGCCCACTCCAGTATTCTTACTTGGAGAATCCAATGGACAGAGAAGACTGGCAGACTACAGTCCATGGAGTCGCCAGGTTGGACATGACTCAACAGCTAAGCATGCACTCCTGGAATGCACACACATTCCTTGCCGTCTGAGCCCCCAGGGAAGCCTAGGTGGCTTGATAGGTTAGGTATATGTATACTGTTGGAAGTGGGAGATGACCCTTGTAAGCCCCATAATCCAACATTTCCCACCATTCCCAGAAACAGTGTAATATAATATCTAGACATTCCAGAATAAAATAAGAGCATAAGAAATGTGGCTGTTAGGGCTCATTTGACTGGCTAGGAGGCGCCCATATGAAGTATTATTTCTGGGTTTGTCTATGGGTGTCTTTCCAGATGAGACCCAATAAAGTAGATCACCCTCCCCCAAATGTGTAGCCATTATCCAGTCCATGGTGGGCTTGCAGAGAACAAAAGAGAGAGGAGGAATTCTCTTTTTGCTTCCTTCCTGCGTGCTTGAATTGGGACATCTCATCTTTCTTTCTGCAGCCCTTGGACTGGGATTTAAGCCATTGGCTGTCCTTTAGGCACTCAGACTTGGACTGAATTATATAACAGGCCTTTTTGTGTCCCAGTTTGCAGACACCAAATTGTGGAACTTCTCAGATTCTGCAATTGTGTAAGCCAATAAATACCTCATGACTTTTTTTTTCTCTCTCTCCCCCTCTACTTCTCTCTGCTTCTCTCTCTATGTGTGTTTGTCTTCTACTGATTTTGTTTCTCTGGAGACCCCTGACTAATATAGTGGCAGTATTATACCACTGTACATGAATTCAGTTAATTAAATTATTTAATTTGCCTTGTGACATTGTAAGCACTAATTTTTTTTTCATCAAAATAGAACTAAAAAATACAAATTGCCATATTGTGGACAGTCCTACTACTTAAGTTCAGCTATTTATCTGCGCCCTTCCCCCCGCCCCCCACCATACAACTCTTTCTTACCTCTCTAGCACCATGGTGACTCATCTGAATTGTGCATGAACTGTACAAAATAGTAAAAAGTAATTGTATATACTTAAAAGGGGTTTTTCTAAAGCACTTTGGTGCCTCTGGCCCTGGCTCTGAGTATCTTTACATCTTGATGAGGCTCTTCCATGCTTAGGTCTCTGACTGATATTCTGCTGGAGGAAAATCAGTACAGATGTGGAATCCAGAAGGGACTAAAGCATGCATCGCAATGAATATGCCATGAACTCTGAATAGAGAGATATAATCAAGCAAAAATAACGCTATGAAAATTAAATGTGGCTATGCATGTTTGGAGAGAGTTCCTGGTTTAGTGCTTGACCCATGGTAGAAAGTCAGTTCATGTTAAAAGAACTGGTGAGCAGATATTGGAAGTGTTGTGAGGATGTGCCACCAGCTTGAGGCTGGCAGAGTTTGCAGGGCATGGTGCCTATGTGGGCTGGCTTAAAGGTCTGTCATTGCACAGCCATGTATCATTTATGTCGAGCACAGCATCTAATTCATATTGTATTCTGATTGGATGTGTTTGCCTGTATACATTTTTCACTGGCTGTACGGAAAATATACATACTCTTTGGCATTATTTTTCCACTGACTAGGGGATTGGGTACACTTTGCCTCAGTACTTAAGAAGTCACTGTGCCATCATCTCTTTACTATCTGTTTCTTCAGGTAATTGCCTCTTACAGGTGAAGAACTATGACTGTGACTGCATGAATTTCCAGGCTCACGTGAGAGAGATGCCCTTTTAGGACTGCAATGTTCTTAGTGGGTCTTTGGCTTGAATTCTCTTCTCCATAGCAGATGTTAATTTCACCTGGACTTAATTTCACGATTTACTAAGTTTCCAAGGCCCCTGTAACATTGTTGTTTCTGGCAGCTAAAAACACTCAATTTTCTTCCCCTTTCCAGTATATTTTGGCAACAGTTGAAGAACGACAGAGCAGCATGTAATGAAGAGTTTGAGCTCCTATTTTGATGTAGGTATTGGACCCAAAACAGGGGCATTGTCAGAGGTCCCACAGCTTGTTTATACACACCCATCACTTTATGACACTTAAACCCTAAGGCACGGAAGCAACCAACTTCCCTGCAGATTTCTTATCATCAGAGCAGTGGGTGTGATCTTAAGCAGCCAACAGTGCGCATATGTTCCTAAGGTTCAAAGGAAGATTCTGAGCCAAGAATGACTGCAAAAGCCGGTCTCTTCATACCTTTTTTCTCAGGTAGCAGCACTAAATATGGCCCTCTGTAGGGCTAATTAAATAAAATGAAAAGCACAGTGGAACATTAAGAGATGAAATAGAAGATACTGTGTAGAAGAATGTCTGATGGTGATTTGATCTCAGTAGGAGATTTTGAAGAAAATCCTTGACAAAATTTTCATTAGGACATCATCAAATTGGTCAGCATGTGTCTCCAATTATGGGTTATCTACTCCAGAAATTGTAAACCAAAAGAAATATACTTACGCTTCTGGCTTATGGAAGCAAATATTAAATATAATGTTTATTGAATGTCAACTTTTTATCTTGCATATTATGCAGAATACTCAAACTACTAGGAAGCCTTCTGTAATTGAAGATTTTCGTCCTAGCATGTTTCTTGCTTTAGCTTCCAATGACCATATTTACTTATCAACACTTGCATAGACCTCAACATAATCTCTGCTTTTAAACTTAAGATTTTTGACGATATTATTTTGTCTATTACAATACCATTTGTAAGTGTAGAATACCTCTCTAGGCTTTCTATAATAGTAATATTCTGCACATCAGTTGACTGAGAATGAAATACTTTCTCACCGAGAAAAAAACTAAAGCATTTGTTAATGATTATAATACTCCCACAGATGACACAATGCAGAGATTCTTATTTCAGTTGAAATTTAAAATTTAGAAATATAAATTATTACGGAGTAAAATCCCTTGCCTATCATTTAGCCAGGTGCATCGTGCAAATGTATAATTTAAATAAGCTTTTATTTTTTAAATACAGAATGCTTCCAATTATGTTAGTATTCTGTCGTAACTACTCTTTAACAGTTAGATGTTCCTCCTATAACATAGGGAAGAAAAAAAGAGACTTAATTAAGGATACTGTTGTTGTTTAGTAACTAAGTCATGTCCGATTCTTTATGGCCCCATGAACTGACAGGGAAAAATGTCCACCATTCCCTGTCTTTCACTATATCTCAGAGTTTGTTCAAACACATGTCCATTGAGTCAGTGATGATGCTATCATCTGTCTCACACTTTTCTTTTCCCCTCAATCTTTCCAGCATCAGGGTCTTTTCCAATGAGTCAGCTCTTCACATCAGGTGGCCAAAGTATTGAAGCTTCAGCATCAGTCCTTCCAGTCAACATTCAGGACTAATTTTCTTTAGGATTGACTGGTTTGATCTCTTTGCTGTCCAAGGGTCTTTCAAGAGTCTTCTCCAACACCACAGTTCAAAACGATCAGTTCTTCAGTGCTCAGCCTTCTTTATGGTCCAACTCTCACATCCATACATGACTAACTGAAAAACCCTAGATTTGACTAGACAGACCTTTGCTGAAAAGTGATGATGTCTCTGCTTTTTAATATGTTGTCTAGGTTTGGCATAGCCTTTTTTCCAAGGAACATGCGTCTTTTAATTTCATGGCTGCAGTCACCATCTGCAGTGATTTTGGAGCCCAAGAAAATAAAGTCTGTCACTGTTTCCATTGTTTCCCTATCTATTTCCCATGAAGTGATGGGACCGGATGCCATGATCTTAGTTTCTTGAATACTGAATTTCAAGCCAGCTTTTCATTCTCCTCTTTCACGCTCATCAAGAGGCTCTTTAGTTCCTCTTTGCTTTCTGCCATTGAAGTGGTGTCATTTGCATATCAGAGGTTGTTGATATTACTCCCGACATTCTTGATTCCAGGTCTTCCAGCTCAGCATTTCACATGATTAAGGATCCTAGTCTTTCAAAAACAGGTTTACTTTATGAAAACAAAAGTAAATGTTAATTAAAATAATATGAACATTAATATCCATAGACTGTGCATACAGTGAGGCAGAATATCACAGCTTTACATGAGACTGGACCATAGCCGTTGCTGTGAGTTTGGCCTTCCATATGCACAGGTGCTCATCAAGTGTCTGCGATTCACTCACTTCAGCACAAATATTTACTGGCTGTTTTCCAATCATTTTATAAAACACTATACCTTTTTCTCTATCACAGAGCATCTCAGATGATTACACAAAGACTGTTAGAAGCATCATTTAATGCACTTTTGCATGCAGCTTTGTTCCTATGTAGATCAAAACTTGGAGAACATTGAAAAACACTGAACCAGGAGTCAGACAACTAAACAGCATCGGTACTTGCTGGATGTATGCCAGTCTTTCAGCACTTCAATTTCCATCCTTATATTTAAAATGAGAGATAGTAATGACTTCTCAGCTGCCTGAGGACTTATTTCGAGAATATGTGTTTGAAAATTCTTAGTATATTCTAAAGTGTAGCCTCATTATTTTACATATTGTTATAGACTGAACATGTCCTCCCAAAACTGATATGTTGAAATCCTAATGCTCAGTGTGATGATGTTAGAAAGTAGGGCTGGCTTTTAGGCAGTAGTTAGGTCATAAGAATGGGACACCCATAGATAAGATTAGTGTCCTCATAAGAAAAAGCATGAGAGAGATTGCTTTTCCTCTGTCTGCTGTGTGAGGAAATCGGAAAGAGGGCTATCACCAGAAACCCACTCAGATGCTAACATGCCACTTTGGTTCAGTTTACACTGATATTTCTGATAGCCTTCATAATACATTAAATCTTGCAAATCTCTTCTGTCAATCTGGTTAACCATCTCAAACAAGAATAAGTATGCATTATAGACAGGAGGATTTAAAAGTTCAGTTCAGTCATTCAGTCGTGTCTGACTCTTTGCAACCCCATGAATTGCAGCACACCAGGCATCCCTGTCCATCACCAACTCCCAGAGTTTACCCAAACTCATGTCCATCAAGTCAGTGATGCCATCCAGCCATCTCATCCTCTGTCGTCCCCTTCTCCTGTTGCCCCAAATCCCTCCCAGCATCAGAGTCTTTTCCAATGAGTCAACTCTTTGCATGAGGTGGCCAAAATATTGGAGTTTCAGCTTTAGCATCAGTCCTTCCAAAGAACACCTGGGACTGATCTCCTTTAGAGTGGAATGGTTGGATCTCCTTGTAGTCCAAGGGACACTCAAGAGTCTTTTCCAACACCACAGTTCAAAAGCATCAATTCTTTAGTGCTCAGCTTTCTTGACAGTCCAACTCTCACATCCATACATGACCACTGGAAAAACCATAACCTTGACTAGACGGACTTTTGTTGGCAAGGTAATGTCTCTGCTTTTTAATATGTTATCTAGATTCGTCATGGAGAAGGCAATGGCACCCCACTCCATGGGGTCGCTGAGAGTTGGACACGACTCAGTGATTTCACTTTCACTTTTCACTTTCATGCATTGGAGAAGGAAATGGCAGCCTACTCCAGTGTTCTTGCCTGGATAACCCCAGGGATGGTGGAGCCTGGTAGGCTGCCGTCTATGGGGTCGCACAGAGTTGGACACGACTGAAGCGACTTAGCAGCAGCAGTAGCAGCAGGTTGGTCATAACTTTTTTCCCAAGGAGTAAGTGTCTTTTAATTTCATGACTGCAGTCACCATCTGCAGTGATTTTGGAGCCCAGAAAATAAAGTCTGACACTGTTTCCACTGTTTCCCCATCTGTTTCCCATGAGATGTGTATAAGA
>SJXQ01008172.1:70194-102879 GCA_006408695.1 Aepyceros melampus
CTAAAGCCCTCTTGACTTCACATTCCAGGATGTCTGGCTCTAGGTGGATGATCACACCATTGTGATTATCTGGGTTGTGAAGCTCTTTTTTGTACAGTTCTTCTGTGTATTCTTACCACTTCTTCTTAGTATCTTCTGCTTCTGTTAGGTCCATACCATTCTGTCCTTTATCGAGCCCATCTTTGCATGAAATGTTCCCTTGGTATCTTTAATTTTCTTGAAGAGATCTCTAGTCTTTCCCATTCTGTTGTTTTCCCCTATTTCTTTGCATTGATCACTGGGGAAGGCTTTCTTATCTCTCCTTGCTATTCTTTGGAACTCCACATTCAAATGGGTATATCTTTCCTTTTCTCCTTTGCTTTTTACTTCTCTTCTTTTCACAGCTATTTAAAAGTTAGAGTGGCCCATAAAGGCCAGTTGCAGACAAGATTCAAGAGCTGCATAAATGACTGCTTTTGCTGAATGAAGTAAAACCTCAATAGAAAGATGTGATGGGTAGTTGTTCCACAAATATTAGTACCTTATGTTTAGAACTGTGTTTTGTGTAATACCGTTGCCCAAAAGGACAAAAATAATTAACAAACCAATTGTAAGTTTCATCTGTCTTCATCCAGGCCATTTTTTAAATAACTGGAGAGTAGTCTGGTTAGATGTGGTGATGTGCCATTTATCAAGTTGCATCCGTATGTCCAGTGTGCATGATTTCAGCAAAATGGTTTAGGATTGCTGTCCTACAGGGATGCTAGATGCTAGGTAATGTTGAAAGGCTTCAAACCAAAAGTGTACTGCATATCTGCATATCTGCACATGTCATGCAAGGCAAACACCTTGATAATTTGTTTCTCTGTCTTATGGAAATTGGAAACTGAAAACATTGTCTCTCAATGTGGGGTATTTTCAAGATACACATGCCACATTTGGGTTCTCAAATATTTTAGCTATGCATAGGAATCTGATTTGACTCACCAGATTATTCGACTGAATATTCATATGATTGTATAGATGCAATAGCTTGTGTTATCAGAGTTGAAGAGGAATATGTACTATGTGCCATCTATGTGCAAATAATTATTATTTTCATTCCTACATAAATCTGAAGTAAACCAGGCAATTTGATACACACACTGGCAGTTAAATATATAATACAGCATATTCTAACAAAATTTAACTATGGGAAGGTCTTTGGATATATATGCTTGGAAATTTATTTTGCTTGTTTTAAATGAATAAATTAGGGTTGATGGTGTCAGTGTTAATGAATGACCAAACTAACTTTTCCCACCTCCATCTTTTACTGTGTAAATCACTGCAATTCACGTCCAAACTGTTATATTTTATTGGGCATTTCATTTTTATCATTTTTTAATTTTGACCTTGCCATGCAGCTTGTGGGATCTTAGTTCCCTGGCCAGGGATTGAACCGGGCCCTTAGCAGTGGAAGCATGGAGTTCTAACCACTGGACTGCCAGAGAATTCCCACAGACATTTCATTTCTACAAGGCCAGTGTCACTACATGATTGTTCAAGCAAAATAATATGAAATGTCTAGTTTAAGTGGAAGGGATCATAAAAAGGACAATGGAAACAGAGCCCAAAGAGGAGGAAAGGGGGGAAGAAGAGAAAGAAGGGATTGAAGGCGAGTGTAGAGAAGAATAAAGGGGTTGCTGAGCAGGCAGAGGATTTTTGTTAGAGAAGTGAGAGTTGACCAGGAGGAAGAAGAGCCTTTCTCTACTCTTTCTAGTTTAAAATAACAGTAACCTTGAACTGTTCCAGCTGCCATGGTGATATTCCTTTTTAGTAACACTCTCTGCTCGGGTCCTCAGAAGTTCCACCACTTAACCTTAGCCTTCTTTGCTTTTCTTATTCCATGTAGGTTGGAAATTCCTCCACCTCACTATCACGTTCTGTCATCCTACTGGGGAAGAAGCTGGCACTGTTTCTCCTTGTGCTGCCATAATAATATATCATAAATTGGGTAGCTTAAACAATAAAAATGTTATCTTTTCACACTTCTGGAGTCCAGAAGTTCCAGATCAGATCTAGGTCTTGACCAATGTGGGTTCTGGTGAGATCTCTTTTCCTGGCTTGCAGATGGCCATCTTCTTGCTTCATCTTTACATAAATTTTTTTCTGACCCTGCTAGGGGTGGAGGAAGGGTGATGAGAGGATCTCTTTCTTTTCTTGTAAGACCACCAGTCCAATCAGATTCAGGCACCAACTTTATGACCTTATTTAACCTTCATGATCTCCTGTTTCCAAACATAGTCATATTGGTTTTGGGGCTTTATCATATGAATTGAAAATTGTATATAATTCAGTCCATAACCGAGTCTCTCTCCATGCTACTAGAAGAAGAAAATCAACTTCAATATCCTATAAATAAGTCAGGAAAATACTCTGTTGTCTTTCTACTTTTCCATTTCCTACTGATATGGTTAATTGTCTGACATATGGCTCCCTAAACCTTCAAACAAGACATACACTTACTAGTATGTCTCCAGATATGTAGATTTATGTGAAAATACCTCAAACTGTCAAATAAAATGGCTTTGAAATTCTGGACCTTCCTTGTAGCTGATATTCTAGGTGTTCTTTTCTGTTGTTAGAACTACCTTGATTGCTGGCTGCTTATTCTTATCTATGGTTACCTGTGACTATGAATTTGCTTGAGTTTTGCATATTATATCAGGAAAGCCACTTACGTATTTGTGTCAACTGCTTATCTGTCAAGATGTTTCCTTTCCCAGATTTTTTAGGTTTTTCAAGCGTCCTGCTTTCCTACCCAGAAATCCTACTTGATGTCTTACCTGGGCTTTTAACCCATTACTTATCAAATGTTGGTAGGCTTTTGTCCACTTTTTAAGGCCATTCATAAAAATTTTGAAGTTCAATGGTTTTGTTTTTTAAAAAAAATACAGCTAGTATATCATGTTGAATATATTTTTTCTGTACTGCCAATCATACCATTTATGGATTGACCAAACTTAGCTATACTTTTCCTAGAAGTTTCAGGTACTTATTTCTTTTTATGAATAAAAGATTTTTAAAATTTTCATATAGTCCATAAGTTTGCTTACAATTCTTGGATCCCTTAAATAGCAATATAGTTTCTGATTTTCCTTTCCAAAGTAACCATACTACTGATGAAAGAGTGTGTGCTTGTGTATGTTTGTGTGTATGCTTGAATGTCTTACAGCTAGGAAATCTCTTGAGTTGTCATTATATGTTATTTCAGTTAGTATGTAAGGATGTCAAGGACAGCAACAGATATTCTGGTGAATATCCTGTTTCTGATACACTCGTCTTTTTTTTAGCCAGGCTAAATCTCTCCACTGGAGAGACCTTAGTTTCAGCTGTCATTTCTCAGACTTTGTGAAGCTATAGAAATTCATGAGAATTCTCAGGCCCAGGGCTGAGATTTCCTATAGGTAACTATGTAAAAAATCCAGGCTGGTGCTTTGCAACCTTTACAAAACTAATTGAATTTCTTTCCATCTATTAATGATATCTGAAAAATTGCTCCTTACACTGTGACCATTGGCAGTCTGTCTGCTGGTACTGTTGGAGTGACAACTGAGAGGATTTAGTCCTTTGATATAAGACCCCATGAAGAAATGCAGAGCAGTCAGTTAACATTCCATTTAATAAGCAATCACTCTTCTTTCTTATTTCTTTCTTGAGTATAATTGCTTTACAATGCTTTGTTCATTTCTACTATACAATGAATTAAATTAGCTATATGTGATGTGTTAGTTTCTGCTGTACAGTGAAGGGGATCAGCTATATGTACACATACATCTCCTTCCTCCCACCCCACTGGGTCATCACAGAGCACCAAGCTGAGGTCCTTGAGCTGTATGGCAGCTTCCCACTAGCTGTCTGTTTTACACACATATGTCACACTGCATATATGTCAGTCCTACTGACTGTCCCGATTCCCCTCACCCTCCCCTTCCCCCTCTGTGCCCTCCTGTCCACTCTCTGTCTGCATCTCTATTCCTGTCCTACAAACAGGCTCATCTGTGCCATCCTCTGTGTCCCATACACGTGCATTCATATATGATATTTTTCTCCTTCTGACTTACTTCACACTGTATGATAGACTCTAGGTCTGTCCACATCACTACAAATGACCCAGTTTTGTTCCTTTTTATGGCTGAGTAATATTCCATCGTATATATGTACCACATCTTCTTTGTTCATTCGCCTGTTGATGGACACTTAGGTTGCTTCCATGTCCTAGTTACTGTAAATAGTGCTGCGATGAACATTGAGCTTCATGTGTCTTTTTGGATTATAGTTTTCTCAGGGTATATGGCCAGCAGTGGGATTGCTGGGTCATATGGTAGTTCTGTTTTTAGTTTTTTAAGGACCTCTGTGCTGTTCTCCATAGTGGTTGTATCAATTTACATTCTCACCAACAATGCAAGAGGGTTCCCTTTTCTTCACATCCTCTCTAGCATTTATTTTGTTATTTAGTTTTTATTTAGTTTTTTTGATGATGGCTGTCCTGACTGATGTAAGGTGATACCTCATTGCAGTTTTGATTTGCATTTCTGTAATAATGAGTGATGTTGAGCAATTTTTCATGTATTTGTAAGCAGTTACTCTTTATGAATCATCTGTGTAAAGGTCTGTATCTATCTAGAAGGCTCAAGGTGGAAAGAACTGGGAAGGTCAATAAAACAATTAGTACGTGATGATTCTTTATTATTTGTCTGGCATGTGAAGTACACATTATCTTCCTTTTCATAGGAAAATAATGACACCCAGACACAATCAAGGTTTAAAGTCCATTTTTCCTCTGCTAATATAAATATAATATAAATTATATTTATAAATTAAATATAAAAATTAATTATTAAATAAAAAATGTGTCCTTCTTGTGAAAAAGGGCATAAAAGTGAAAAAGGAAATGAAAAGGTCAATCTAAAGCAAGAAAAACTTGTTTGAGAGCTGAATTAATGGCTACAGCATTCAAAAACTGATGATCCACGTTTTCAGATAAATTACCTCTAATTAAGGAAAGAAATCCTGTTCTGATCCTGTTCTTCATTTGACTGTGTTTCTCGTCAGAGCTGTGGAAGATTTCATTTCTTCCTCCCCTATGGCCTTAGCCAAACCACAGTACTGAAAAGAGGCATTTGTTTCAATAACTTGGAAAAAGTTAATGTGGTACCTAATGAATTCTAGCTGGTTTGACTTGAGCAGTTCTGATTCACTTGCAGATAGATTTACATTTGATTTGGAGAGAAAGTTGGTGCCAAAAAGGAACTGTGCTGGGTTGAGACCCAATGGCTTCTCTTCAACTACAACCTCAGCGATATTCCCTGTATCAGTTTTTGATTCAAGTGGCAATAGCCCCTGAAAGCTTAAGAGAGAGAGAGAGAAATGAGTGACATTTCAAATATCTATTTGGTATGTTTTACCAGTTGTGGACTTCACTGTCTTGCAGAAAGTAGCCATAGATTGTTCCCTGAGGGTTAGCCGCAGAGGGCTCTAAATCATTTTAACTCTCTACTTAAATCTCTCAGGTACAATCTAATTTATACTTTACATGGTTACATACCTTATTTTGGCCTCTTTGGCAGGACAGCCCGTGGAAAGTCATTGAGTAAGCCTGTTGTTCTTTTTATCATTCTCCTTGTCACTGTTCATCTCATCTTCCCCCTCTTCCTGTCACACGAGTACCTCCCAGCCACAGACTTGCTTCTGAATTGAGGCTATTCCTTAGATCCTCTGGATTCTCCTTGTGTTCATGGTCTGTCCATGGCTGCATGGCAGCAATAGATTTAATCAGATAAAGCAACTACAGTTAATGTGGAAGCAAACTGATGTTTTCCCTTTCCCATGTGATCGAGTGCATTTAATGCCTTGACTCAGTAAAAAGCGCATATCTCAGAAGACCCCTGTGGGATGTATGCGGTCTGAGAAATTAGTGCTGGTGGGAAAGGTATTTTTCCATCCCATAGGTTTAATTAGTTTCTATAAGTACTACTCAATAGACAGAGATCAGACGGATGCAAGCCAGCCCACATGGTGAGGACCGAGATGTTTTGTTCTGTTGGATGTGAAGATAAAGCTAAAGATTATTTGACTGTCAATATGGTTGCACCATTTCTGCTCATTTTTTTTCCTTCAAAAGTGTTTAAAAAAAAACATTATATGGAGACCGTTGAGAATATTTGTTTTATTGTTTCTGTTGTGGTAAAAGAGAGAAGTTCAGGAGTTTTATTGAACTGCATAAATTATAATCATTTTCCATTTTTTATAAAGTAATGAATTTAGTTCATATAAAGCATATAATGAAGTCTGTTAACTGCTAATTTTACTGTTAAATTTTCACTTTCAGTTACTATCTCTCTCATACACATATGTACATATATACACTCACATAAAGATATTTCAGAGAACAAGGACTCAGAGTGCAATCAGAAAACTGCTCCCTATAGCTCTCCCCACCTTCCCTTCATCTAGTTTATTTTAAAACCCTGTGTAGTGCTGAGTAAAACCTTTACCAAGCTTTCTGCTAATTCATTGATAATACAAAGCACTCACTGGAAAATTCACCTCAAGGCAATTGTTTCTAGCATTAAAATGTTAGGTTCCATGTCTTTTATTCAGTGTATCTTCTCCCCTTCCTCAACGCAGGCCTGTTCCACAAAGGACAAGAATTATCTGGTGGGAAATGTCGGGATAGCATTACTCATTTTGCCCGTCAGTGTTTTCACTCTCCTCTGGGATTAAGAGGATAGCTCGTGTTAGGCAAGAATGTTGGAGTGGGTTACCATTTCCTTCTCCAGCAGATCTCCCTGGCCCATGGATCGAACCTGAGTCTCCTGCATTGCAGGCAGATTCTTTACTGTCTGAGCCCCTAGGGAAGCTTGTGTTTCTCATGGTAACTACAGAGGAGCTAATGTAAGTACAAGCTCTTTCAACCTCTGATGCTTCACACCTGAAAACATCCCATTGGCCAATAGAAAAACGCACTGTCAGAGGGCAGAGGATCTTCCCATGGAAGTGAGTGGGAGGGAGTGAACATTTCTGAACAGCATTTCCTTCTGCTAATAAAGGGTATCTCTTGTCCCATCAGCTTGGGCCTTAGAATGAAAATATGTGGAATGGGACTGAGTTACAAGTGAGGCCACTGGACCTACAGCTAATAACTAAGCTGTCCAGCTGACCCCCAGCTGACTTCTAGCCAGTCTGCACATCTGTGAGAATATATACTTATTTTGTATGCTACTGATTTTATAGTTGTTCATTGTGTAGCAATAGGTATCAGACAATAGGAAGTTCCATGTCAGCCCTCAGTTCAGTTCAGTTGCTTAGTCATGTCTGGCTCTTTGAGACCGCATGGACTGCAGCATGCCAGGCTTCCCTGTCCATCACCAACTCTGAAGACTGCTCAGACTCATGTCCTTGAGTTGGTGATGCCTTGAACCATCTCATCCTCTGTTGCCCCCTTCTCCTCCTGTCTTCAATCTTTCCCAGCATCTATCAGCATCTTTGGTAATGAATCAATTCTTCACATCAGGTGGCCAAAGAATTGGAGTTTCAGCTTCAACATCAGTCCTTCCAATGAATATTCAGGACTTATCTCCTTCAGAATGGACTGGTTGGATCTCCTTGCAGTCCAAGGGACTCTCAAGAGTCTTCTCCAACACCACAGTTCAAAAGCATCAATTCTTTGGTGCTCAGCTTTCTTTATGGTCCAGCTCTCACACCCATACATGATTAGGCCAATCGTTCTCATGTCACCCACACTGGTCTGCAGGAGACACACCCCTTTGCCCTCGTCTCTGTCACTTCGGCTGCATCCCAAACATGGCTGTCTATCCTGTGGTCATAAACTACTTCAGTCAGTCTTCCACTCTTTAGCATTACCCAGATGCAAGTCAGTTATTTTAAATCTTGAGTCACATAGCAGGCTCTTGGAGTCATCTTCCTGAAGTCATCCCCATGCTCTGCTTGAGGAATAGGGAGAGAACTTCTCACCATTCCCCTTTGGGATGATGTTAGTAGTTCTTGGGATGCAGATGAAGTGGATGCTAAGGGTCATAGTTCAGTTCAGTCGCTCAGTCGTGTCCGACTCTTTGCAACGCCATGAATTGCAGCACGCCAGGCCTCCCTGTCCATCACCAACTCCTGGAATTCACTCAAACCCACATCCATCGAGTCGGTGATGCCATCCAGCCATCTCATCCTCAGTCGTCCCCTTCTCCTCCTGCCCCCAATCCCTCCCAGCATCAGAGTCTTTTCTAATGAGTCAACTCTTCGCATGAGGTGGCCAAAATACTGGAGCTTCAGCTTTAGCATCATTCCCTCCAAAGAAATCCCAGGGCTGATCTCCTTCAGAATGGACTGGTTGGATCTCCTTGCAGTCCAAGGGACTCTCAAGAGTCTTCTCCAAACCACTGTTCAAAAGCATCAATTCTTTGACGCTCAGCTTTCTTCACATCCAACTCTCACATCCATACATGACCACTGGAAAAACCATAGCCTTGACTAGATGGACCTTAGTCAGCAAAGTAATGTCTCTGCTTTTGAATATGCTATCTAGGTTGGTCATAACTTTCCTTCCAAGGAGTAAGCGTCTTTTAATTTCATGGCTGCAGCCACCATCTGCAGTGATTTTGGAGCCCCCCAAAATAAAGTCTGACACTATTTCCACTGTTTCCCCATCTAATTCCCATGAAATGATGGGACTGGATGCCATGATCTTCATTTTCTGAATGTTGAGCTTTAAGCCAACTTTTTCACTCTCCTGTTTCACTTTCATCAAGAAGCTTTTAAGGGTCACAACTCTGATGTTAATCCCTCCCTTTGTAACTCTGTGATCGCCTTTGGAATGTGGATTATTTGCTGCTTATTGTCTGGAAGCCTCATTAGAACTGATACAGAAAGATGTCCATTTTCTATCCTGTTACAGAAAAACACATGTCCATATACACATACAATGGGATCATGGTTTACATGTTACTTGTGTGTGTGTGTTAGTCACTCAGTTGTGTCTGACTCTTTGTAACCCCATGCACTGGAACCCACCAGGCTCCTCTGTTCATGGAATTCTCCAGGCAAGAATACTGGAGTGGGTAGCCATTCCCTTCTCCAGTGGATTTTTCTGACCCAGGAATCAAACCTGGGTTTCTTGCCTTGCAGGCAGATTATTTAATGTCTGAGCCACCAGAGAAGCTGGCTTTACACTAAATATGAACATTTTTATCATTAAAAAATCTATAATATCATTTTAAATTTAGAATATAATATTTAATAATTTATGAAATAGTACCTATTGTATACTTGGCTTATTTAATATTATTATTTTTTTGCTTTACAATATTGTATTGGTTTTGCCATACATCAACATGAATCTGCCACAGGTGTACATGTGTTCCTCATCCTGAACCCCCTCTCTTTTATATTCTATACTCTAATGAACATATCATGCTATAACTTCATAGGATTTCTTGGTGCTGTATTCTAGTGGACAAACAGCTTAGTCTATACAATTTCATGCATCCATTGCCATGTACTTTGTTCATTACAGCTTTGAGGTTTGCAGTTTCCTACCTCTTTATGTAAGGTTGGTATTATGAACTTTATCACATATGATATCAGAGATGTTAAAACTTTTCTATACCCTTACCAAGAGTCTTATTTTTCTCAAGTCAGTTGAGAGCAAGTTGAAAACAATGAGTTTTCACAATGCACTGCATTTTATTGAAACAATCACTTTCGTAGATATATCCATTAATCAAGTGTCCAGTGGGTACTCAGCGTTGTTCCTGGTGCAGGGGGGAATAAAGAACAATTGTGTGGTATATTCTATAGCCGCAAAGAGCTAACTTCATGAACAAGAAGAAAAATGGACATATACAAAAATAAATAAATAATAAAGAAGTATATAGGGAGTATATGATCAGATGCTCCACTGGAAGATGGCCTTACATTCATTTAGGTTAATGCTGTAGCTGAGGTACAATGGCATATAGGAAGGCGTATGCTCTCTAGGCGGAGATTCAGATTAAGGATTTGAATCACACCTTTGCCACTTAGGAAATGGGTGACCTTGGAAGAAGATGCTACTGTTTTTTACATTCAAGATTTTTGTCATTAAAAAGGAGCCACACTAAAAGATGGTTATAAGAATTTGAGACATTGTACCTCAAAGTATAAGATCAAAATAGACTGGGGAAGTTAATTATTCTTTACCAGCGTCAAAAAAGCAACTTAGGCCTTGAAGAAAGCACCAAACTGTTATTCAATAAAATATTGAAGTGGTTCAGTTTCCTCAAAGCGGTGTATATCCTCGAAACATTAAAAATTCTTTACTCACTAGAGTGGATTTTGTAATTAGTTTACACAAGTCACATGCTATGGTGATTTGGGCATTTTTTTAAAGGTGAGCATATATAAACAAGAACCAAGGTTTACTTTTTGCAGAAATAATTTTCATGATATTTTGTGAATATAACCAGGCTTCTCTATCCATGGGATTTTCAGGCAAGAGTGCTGGAGTGGATTGCCATTTCCTCCTCCAGGGGATCTTCCTGACCCAGGAATCAAACCTGGGTCTCCTGCATTGCAGGCAGATGCTTTACCATCTGAGCCACCAGGGAAGCCCCAATATTTTGTGAATATAAATAAAATTTCTCATGATATTCTGAATTATCTAAAAATAAACCCCTCCATTTTACTGGATACCAGTTTGCATCTATGCCATCTGGTTTCAATCTATATATGAGTTAGATATATGGAAACAGTGATAACCATAACATCTCTCTAAAACTGCAGATATTTTGACATATGACTTCAGGTATCCTGCAGTACATATGAAATTATTTTCAGTATCCATTGTACTAGCCCAAATAATTTCACCCAACTTCTGTAATACATTGCAAACTTTTATACTGTAGCACTTAGAAAAATTTTACATAATTATAGAATTAAGTTTTGTTAGGCCATCCTATTGTAGAACCCTTTCTTCTTTCAATTGCTGAGACTGATGTGAAAAAAATTGGGTTTTTATATGAAACTAAAAATTTCAGACTCATTAATTGTGTGGTGTTTTATATTTTTTCAAGGCAAACAATATTAGAATTTTTATTATAAAGACCTTTAATCATGTAGGGTTTTTTGTTTATTTCTAATAGCTGTTATGCACTTTAACAGGGAATTTTAACCAGCAGAGGAGAGGATAGTACTACATTTTGTTAATTTTCAGACTGTACTCTGGACAGTAAGAACATGATCAAAATTTACCTACTTTAATATTATTTATGACACTTCATTACCCATTGAATTTTATATAGTTTCAAATTATGAGACAGACTGTCCACTTATATTCAACCTGAGGTCAATACACTGGGGCTTCTGAGAATTTCTGTAATCTTATCTCCCTTCCTGTATGTACTGATCTCCTACAAGAAACTGGTAGAATAAAAAATGCAGTTGACTTGTCATTCATCAGTTACCTTTTCTATACTAAGGTGACCTGTTGTGTTCACAGTCTGTTAACCTGGAGGTTAGGAAAGGATGTGTACTCCTGCTTCTTTCAGTGGAGTTCTGTGTGTAAATTATGTGAGTGGAGAAATCAACTAAGTACGCTTGGAATATATGCTAGGTCTGGTGAGGGGTAGAAATGTGTTAGTCTGATTTAGAAGACATTTCTACAAGTTGAGAGAAAAAATGGAAAGTTGATTTTAGATTTCAAAAGGAAAGAAGGTTGAATAGGGATTTTTTTCTATATTTGGATCTATGCCAAAGCCTTTGACTGTGTGGATCACAATAAAATGTGGAAAATTCTGAAAGAGATGGGAATACCAGACCACCTGACTTGCCTCTTGAGAAATCTGTATGCAGGTCAGGAAGCAACAGTTAGAACTGGACATGGAACAACAGACTGGTTCCAAATAGGAAAAGGAGTACGTCAAGGCTGTATATTGTCACCCTGCTTATTTAACNACAGATTTCTTCCTTTTTAGACATATTGTTCATTTTAGTGATGTCATCATTATTCACTGGATGTCAGTAAGAGTTGACTTTATAGGTTAAGAAATGGCTATTTTATTTACTACAATACCTCCAAAGCACCTGACCTGCCTCTTGAGAAACATGTATGCAGGTCAGGAAGCAACAGTTAGAACTGGACATGGAACAACAGACTGGTTCCAAGTTGGAAAAGGAGTACGTTAAGGCTGTTTATTGTCACCCTGCTTATTTATCTTATACGCAGAGTACATCATGAGAAACGCTGGACTGGAAGAAGCACAAGCTAGAATCAAGATTGCTGGGAGAAATATCAATAACCTCAGATATGCAGATGACACCACCCTTATGGCAGAAAGTGAAGAGGAGCTAAAAAGCCTCTTGATGAAAGTGAAAGAGGAGAGTGAAAAAGTTGGCTTAAAGCTCAACATTCAGAAAACGAAGATCATGACATCTGGTCCCATCACTTCATGGCAAATAGACTGGGAAACAGTGGAAACAGTGTCAGACTTTACTTTTGCGGGCTCCAGAATCACTGTAGATGGTGACTGCAGCCATGAAATTAAAAGACACTTACTCTTTGGAAGAAAAGTTATGACCAATCTAAATAGCATATTCAAAAGCAGAGACACTCCTTTGCCAACAAAGGTCCGTCTAGTCAAGGCTATGGTTTTTCCAGTAGTCATGTATGGATATGAGAGTTGGACTGTGAAAAAGGCTGAGTGCTGAAGAATTGATGCTTTTGAACTGTGGTGTTGGAGAAGACTCTTGAGAGTCCCTTGGACTGCAAGGAGATCCAACCAGTCCATTCTGAAGGAGATCAGTCCTGGGATTTCTTTGGAAGGAATGATGCTGAAGCTGAAACTCCAGTACTTTGGCCACCTCATGCAAAGAGTGGACTCATTGGAAAAGACTGTGATGCTGGGAGGGATTTGGGGCAAGACAAGAAGGGGATGACAGAGGATGAGATGGCTGGATGGCATCACGGACTCGATGGACGTGAGTCTGAGTGACCTCTGGGAGATGGTGATGGACAGGAAGGCCTGGCGTGCTGTAATTCATGGGGTTGCAAAGAGTCGGGCACGACTGATTGACTGAACTGAACTGACTGAAGAAAAGGAAGACTGACCTGGGGTGGTGTTTGGGGCTAGATGTGAAAAATATTAGGAAAATGAACCATAGTACATAACTAATTTGCTTGCTTGCATCTTTTCTTTGGTTGGAGAGCATAAGCTTCACATTCAAAAGATTAGAACATTTATTGGTAATACAGAAATGAAGCCAAGCTATTGAAGAGAAAGTAAAAGTGCCCATAATTCTCTCAATGTGTTCTACTTTTCTGGACTAAGTTAATTGTAGTCTAGTTTCCTGAAAAAAAAAATGATGAAAATCCCTGAACTGATGAATTTATAGATATGTAAAATTACTGAGAGATTTTAAAAGTCATAGACCAAAATATAAGTAATGGAAGATTATTGTTGCCGTTCATCACTCAGTCGGGTCCAGCTCTGTGCAAGTCCATGAACTGCTGCATGCCAGGCTCTCCTGTCCTTCACTGTCTCTTTGAGTGTGCTCAAACTCACATCCCCTGAGTCAGTGGTGCCATTCAACCGTCTCATCCTCGGTTGCCCACTTTTCCTCCTGCCCTCTGCCTTCCCAGCATCAGGGTCTTTCCCAATGGAAGATTGGACACCAACAACTGTTATTCTTATTTTAAGGAAGGTAAGAAAATGATTCCTATAAACTTTAAATTGGGGGAAATGATAATAGAAAACTTTCCAGTATGAATAACTAAAAGGATGGATTATGGATATTTAGTATAAGTGACATTGTACAGGAGATAGGGATCAAGACCATCCCCATGGAAAAGAAATGCAAAAAGGCAAAATGGCTGTCTGGGGAGGCCTTACAAATAGCTATGAAAAGAAGAGAAGCAAAAAGCAAAGGAGAAAAGGAAAGATATAAGCATCTGAATGCAGAGTTCCAAAGAATAGCAAGAAGAGATAAGAAAGCCTTTTTCAGCAATCAATGTAAAGAAATAGAGGAAAAGAACAGAATGGGAAAGACTAGAGATCTCTTCAAGAAAATTAGAGATACCAAGAGAACATTTCATGCAAAGATGGGCTCGATAAAGGACAGAAATGGTCTGGACCTAAGAAGGAGATCAACCCTGGGATTTCTTTGGAAGGAATGATGCTAAAGCTGAAGCTCCAGTACTTTGGCCACCTCATGTGAAGAGTTGACTCATTGGAAAAGACCCTGATGCTGGGAGGGATTGGGGGAAGGAGGAGAAGGGGACGACCAAGGATGAGGTGGCTGGATGGCATCATGGACTCAATGGACGTGAGTCTGAGTGAACTCTGTAGTTGGTGATGGACAGGGAGGCCTGGCGTGCTGCAATTCATGGGGTCGCAAAGAGTCGGACATGACGGAGCGACTGAACTGAATCTGCTTTATTCTTCAAGGAGCAACCAAGTTGAAAGAATCAGTACGTCTAGGTCTTAATCAAGTCCAAGATCTTTACAAATTGTCTTACCTTGTTCTTTCCCTTACCAACATGAAAAAATATATATAAACAATAATTCTGGCTTTTCTGCTAGCTCAACATAGGGGAACGAGAACTGAACCAGATGCAAAAAGTCCTAACAATGTTCTGGCTCTGTGCATAACTTTGGATAAGTCACTAGGATTTTTTTAAGTCCCAGTTTTTGTAAAATTAAGATGCCTATCTGAATTACTTTGGAGAATTTTAATAATTTAGATAATGAATGTGAATATCTTCTATTAAATCATATAGGTCTAAGTGAATAGGCACTTTTATTATTCTGTGTGCTCCTGAAAGGTTTTTAAGGATTAAAAGCAAAAATTATATGGGGTAGAAATATAAACAAGTTAAATTCTATTTTTAAAATGTAAGATAAGAATATCATCAGAAAGGTAACAAAATAGGAAGCTCCAGTTCTCATTCCCACACAGAGACTCTGACTCAACAACAATATATGGACTCAAATGCCTTCATGAAAACTCCAGAAACCAGTTAAGAAGTTGCAGTACTCCGGGTGAGTGCGAAGCCAAGAAAAGCCTTGTTGAAATGGGTAAGGAAAGCCAGTGTATTCTTTCTGCAGTCTCTCCTCACTTCATCTGGCACAGCTGTAGCTCAGTAGGGAGGAAACACCAAACTCGTGGCTTCTCCTTGGAAGGGAAAGAAAGGCAGGGAATGTACATCTAACATTCTGAGTTCTTAAGTGTGCCCAAGGGACTGGCTCTGTCTTCCTGATATTTTTGATGCCTGGGGATCATGGAGAACAAAAGAGAACTCTGGGACTTGCAGCACCAGACCTTCCAGTCCCACAAACAGCAAGAGATTCTTGCTGTTCTTTAGTCCTAAGTCATGTCCGACTCTTTTGCAACCCCATGGACTGTAGCCCACCAGATTTCTCTCTCCATGGGATTTCCCAACTAAGAATACTGGCGTAGGTTGCAATTTCCTTCTCCAGTGGATCTTCCTGACCCAGGGATCCAACCTGCGTCTCATAAGCTGCAGGCGGATTCTTTAGCACTGAGCCACCTGGGAAGCCTGAGCAAGTGATTACAAGCTCCTAAACAGTAAGCCAGCAAACCTCTCTTATTGGGAAATTACCTGCATAAGCCCACAGAACATGAATTCCCGGGAAATGTTTGAGAGGTTCACAGAATCTCTGGTCAGTCTGATTGAAAAGTTCTTGCCTTGTACAAAACTATTCCATAGAGATTAGGAGAGGTGGCTGTTTTTTCAAATATCCAACTGTCAGAGGGAAAAAAAATTACATGGCATACAAAAAAAAGAGGGGGGAAGGACATGGTCTAGTCAAAAGAACAAAATAAATCACCAGAAATTGACCCTAAAAAAAAACCAGACATCTATGAATTACCTGACAAAGAATTCAAAATTAGTTCACTTTGCATAGAACACAGATAAAGAATTAAAGGAAATCAGAAAAACAATGTATGAACAAAATGATGCATAAACAAAGATAAAAACTAAAGAAGAACCAACTGAAGTTTGAAATTAGGTAATAAAAAAGGAATAATGGGAAAAATGAAGGAGTAAGTGACAATTTCATGAGATGAGGCTTCCCTTCATTCCCTACTTATGCACACAAAACGGTTATTTTGGTTTGGAAGCACATCTGGAGACATGAATTTAAGTGCAAAAATTTTATTTAGGGGATGATCCTAAGAAACACTGTTAAGGAAATGAAGTAAGAAGACAAGAAGGTACTACCCACTAAAGGGTGAATTTTTAAATCACTTTGGGCAGGTAGGGCTTCCTTGATAGTTCAGTTGGTAAAGAATCTGCCTGCAATGCAGGAGACATCATTTTGATTCCTAGGTCAGGAAGATCTGCTGGAGAAGAGATAGGCTACCACTCCAGTATTCTTGGGCTTCCTTTGTGGGTCAGCTGGTAAAGAATCCACCTGAAATGCAGGAGACCTCGGTTCGATCCCTGGGTTGGGAAGATCCCTTGGAGAAGGGAAAGGCTACCCACTTCAGTCTTGGGGTCTTCAGTCTCCTTGTGGCCTGGAGAATTCCATGCACTGTATAGTCTATGGGGTCACGAAGAGTCGGACACGACTGAGTGACTTTCACTTTCACTTGGGCAGGTAAATTGATCCCATTGGAGACCTCTTGGAGACAGTGTGAAGCAAGTCTCAAAATGATCTCAACCAAGAGATGTAAGGAACCTAGATATTTATCCACCAACCCCTCACCCACCCAGCATCACTTGTTGGGGCTGCTTCCAGGGGCATTAATTCCTCAACCTTCCCCTGTGTCTCAGCTGAGCATGCTCCCTTGGCTAGAAAAAAATCTCAAAAACTCACAGGTTTCTCCACTCTTTCAAAGGCTATATTCACGACTTGTCTCTGCCTATCTCCTCTATTCATGTCTCCTCACTGCTGTATTAGTCAGGTTAGGCTGTGCTGTGTGACAGTAACACACAGCTCTCACACCTCTGGCTTAACACAGCAAATGCCAATTTTCCTTAGTTGTTCTTTAGGCAGTAAGTCACCAATTCTGACAGCTGTTTTCTGTATGCAGATTCAGTGATCCAGGCAGCTCTGATCCATGGTTCAATAATATCTCAACACATTTTCCATAACTTTGTGTGGGAGCTTTTTATGAACTCAGTCTGGAAGTCACACATATCACTTCTGCATATATTTCTTTGGCTAACAAAGTCTTGCCTAAAAACAAAAAGTTTCATAGTCTCCCCTATATCCAGGAAGGAAAAGGTATTGCTAAGCACTGGTAACATCTGCTCCCCCAGACAAGTTCCTTCAAACTAGCTTCCATATAACTGTATTGGCTAATCTAGCCCCTAGTACACTTCATGACCTTTCTGTTTAGCACCTTCACTTAACATACTCAGTCTTTCAGTTTCCCAAATCAAAATCCTAACAGAAGAATTCCTGTACCCTATATTCTCCTATATTGGTCCTCCAGCATTACCAAAAGTGGTAACAGCTAATATAAAAGAAATTGTGAATGACTTCTGACTTTGAGACTTAAACAGAGAAGAGCTTGGGGCAGTGTTTACGAACATCTAAAGAAAAATTCTATGGACAAGTTAATTTACCTAGCAAACTATCTGCTTCTTAAAGACAGGGGTAAAATATTTGAAAACTTATAGAAGGTAGAGAAATTATCCAGGAAGACATGTCCAGAGAACATCATAGGGAACAATGGCATTAGAACTGTATTAGGCACTTAGGAGAAAGTGTTAATAGCTCTGATTTCTAATTAGGATACAGTAAGTGATATAAAGTCAGATTAATACTGTAACAGCATATGGAGCATTGGAGGGCTGTAAGTACATTATGGCCAAATACTGCAACATGAGGGGAAATATATATAATATTTTAGAGAAAAAAAATTCAAGAAAATGATAAATAATCAGGGAAGGTAAGCAGAATAAGCACGTGTGTTCATTGCTCAGTTGTGTCTGACTCTTTCGGCCCCATGAACTGTATCCAGGCAAGAATACTGAAGTGGGTTGCCATTTGCTTCTCCAGGGAGAATAAACATAGAAAAAAAAATTTTTAAGGTCATTTTTGGTATCTATTACACACAGGGCCTGACAGAGAGTGAAGTTCAGCATTTATTGAACGAATGAATGAACAAAGAAAGAAAGAAATCCTAGCCTCACCAATATTTGACCTTTAGTACTTTGCTTATCCTCAGTTTACTCATCTTTAAAATGGGGATATTTATACCCATCTCTTCTTGTTATCACAGAGATTGAAGTAGATAATACATGTAAATAAATTAACTGATGTGAGTTAATCAATCACTGAGTCAGTAATATATTTGTAGTATATATTTGTAATATATTCCTAAATTCTTTCGTGTTTGTGCTGTTGAACAAGAATTTTCTTTTCCTTTCTACTCAAATTACTAACTGTTCATTCTAATCTTGTCTCAAATGTTATTTCTCTCTTACCTTTTCTTAAACAAAGATTTCCAATTTAAACATTTAAAAATAAGCCATCAGTTATTAACTCACTGCCTGGAACAGCATGAAAACTAAAAAAAATGATAGTCATTTAAATCTCTTGGATTTGACTAAGCTCAGTTCAGTTCAGTCGCTCAGTGGTGTCCAGCTGTTTGCAACCTCATGAATCGCAGCACGCCAGGCCTCTCTGTCCATCACCAACTCCCGGAGTTCACTCAGACTCATGTCCATTGAATCGGTGATGCCATCTAGCCATCTCATCCTCTGTTGTCCCCTTCTTCTCCTCCCCTCAATCCCTCCCAGCATCAGGGTCTTTTCCAGTGAGTCAACTCTTTGCATCAGGTGGCCAAAGTATTGGAGTTTCAGCTTCAGCATCAGTCCTTCCAATGAACACCCAGGACTGATCTCCCTTAGGATGGACTGTTGGATCTCCTTGCAGTCCAAGTGACTCTCAAGAGTCTTCTCCATCACCACAGTTCAAAAGCATCAATTCTTTGGTGCTCAGCTTTCTTCACAGTCCAACTGTCACATCCATACATGACTACTGGAAAAACCATAGCTTTGACCAGATGAACCTTTGTTCGCAAAGTAATGTCTCTGCTTTTCAATATGCTATCTAGGTTGGTCATAACTTTCCTTCCAAGGAGTAAGCGCCTTTTAATTTCATGGCTGTAATCACCATCTGCAGTGATTTTGGAACTCCCAAAAATAAAGTCTGACACTATTTCCACTGTTTCCCCATTTATTTGCCATGAAGTGATGGGACCAGATGCCATGATCTTAGTTTTCTAAATGTTGAGCTTTAAGCCAACTTTTTCACTCTCCTCTTTCATTTTCATCAAGAGGCTCTTTAGTTCTTCTTCACTTTCTGCCATAAGGGTGGTGTCATCTGCATATCTGAGGTTATTGATATTTCTCTTGGCAATCTTGATTCCAGCTTGTGCTTCTTCCAGTCCAGCGTTTCTCATGATGTACTCTGAAGTTTTCTAAATGTTGAGCTTTAAGCCAACTTTTTCACTCTCCTCTTTCATTTTCATCAAGAGGCTCTTTAGTTCTTCTTCACTTTCTGCCATAAGGGTGGTGTCATCTGCATATCTGAGGTTATTGATATTTCTCTTGGCAATCTTGATTCCAGCTTGTGCTTCTTCCAGTCCAGCGTTTCTCATGATGTACTCTGCATAGAAGTTAAATAAGCAGGGTGACAATATACAGCCTTGATGGACTCCTTTTCCTATTTGGAACCAGTCTGTTGTTCCATGTCCAGTTCTAACTGTTGCTTCCTGACCTGCATACAAGTTTCTCAAGAGGCAGGTTAGGTGGTCTGGTATTCCCCTCTCTTGAAGAATTTTCCACAGTTTATTGTGATCCACACAGTCAAAGGCTTTGGCATAATCAATAAAGCAGAAATAGATGTTTTTCTGGAACTCTCTTGCTCTTTCCATGATCCAGCATATGTTGACAATTTGATCTCTGGTTCCTCTGCCTTTTCTAAAACCAGCTTGAACATCAGGGAGTTCACGGTTCACGTATTGCAGAAGCCTGGCTTGTAGAATTTTGACTAAGCTAGTCCTGACCAAATAGACCTAACAAATCAATGATACATAATCAATATTTCTAGCAATGAAATCTTGATATATTTCATGTATATCTCTCACAGGTCTGGAGACTGGGAAGTACAAGATCAAGGTATTGGCAAATTTGGTAATTGGTGAAGATCTGCTTCCTCACCAGATGGGAGAGGGCAAGGGAGCTCTTTGGGGCTAGTTTTTTAAGAGCCCTAATCCCATTCATGAAGGCCCTGCCAAGGGCCACACCCCCAGATACCATCATCTGAAATATATTCAATCCATAGCAAATGGTGATTTGTAACTTCAAACTCATAAAAAGAGTAACAGCTGCTTACCTTGAAATGTTAGAAGCACTGGGCTAAGGCTGCTACAATTGACCAAATCCATATAAAAGTCATTTGACTTGCTGTTAATTATGAGTGGCACTAACACTCCTTTCTTTTTTTTTTTTTTAATTTTTTATTTTTTTAGTTTGTTTTGCTTTACAATACTGTATTTGTTTTGCTACACATCGACATGGATCAGCCACGAGTGTACATGATCTCCCCATCCCGACCCCCACCTCCCCCCTCCCGCCTCACACCCTCTCTCTGGATTATCCCCGTGCATCAGTCCCAAGCATCCTGCACTAACACTCCTTTCTAACAATTAATCACTAACTATTGGTTTTTCCAGTGGTCATGTATGGATGTGACAGTTGGACTGTGAAGAAAGCTGAGCACCAAAGAATTGATGCTTTTTAACTGTGGTGTTGGAGAAGACTCTTGAGAATCCCTTGGACTGCAAGGAGATCCAACAGTCCATCCTAAAGGAGATCAGTCCGGGTGTTCATTGGCAGGACTGATGCTGAAGCTGAAACTCCAATACTTTGGCCACCTGATGCAAAGAGTTGACTCATTGGAAAAGACCTTGATGCTGGGAGGGATTGAGGGCAGGAGGAGAAGGGGACAACAGAGGATGAGATGGCTAGATGGCATCACCAACTCGATGGACAGGAGTTTGAGTAAACTCCGGGAGTTGGTGATGGACAGGGAGGCCTGGTGTGCTGCGATTCATGGGGTTGCAAACAGTCAGACACTACTGAGCAACTGAACTGAACTGAACTGTTTATTAGCAAATTCTCTTGGGACTTATAAATTAGATGTATCCTGCAAATAGATGATATTCCAAACTCACATGAAAACTTTCAGTTTCTGTAAACAGAGTAAGTAGGCCTTTGGATGCTCTGGACTCAACTAATTAAAAGCTAAAAATAAATCACATAGAAATCAACTATACTCCAATAAAAAATCACATAGCATTTGTAGTTAAGATAACTTTAAATAACAATGAGAACTTTTCCCCCCCAAACAATGATCAGGTGCTGTTTTTATTGCAATTGAAGAAAGGTGTGGAAAGATAACCTAGTTTATTGGACTACTTCCCCATGGGCAGGCAAGGTTACAAAAACTCCCCCCTCCCACCCCAGCACACCGCACACCGCACACCGCACAGTAGAGTGGTTTAAATGAGCTGCAATGAAGTCATCTTTTTGGAAGATGGAAAATTGGAAGATTTGTTAAAACTTGGAAAGAAATTTTGTCATTTACTTCACGAATCATTCAGCAAAAAGCAGCCATGTGCTACTTGAAATAAGTTACTACCTGAGCATATCACCAATGTCACTTAACCTAAAGATGGATTGGGGGGGTGTTTTTTATTTATTTATTTATTTATTTTTGGTCCTCCATCATCAGATCAGCAGTTCTGCAAGCAAGGGACAGGACCAGTTATCTCCAGCGATGACCAGGGAGAGAGAAGAGTGCTTAATATTTAAGGACTGATACTAGAACTACCCTGCCCGCCCCCCCCGCCCCTGCCATCACCTCCTGCACTTCACTAGAAGAAACAGGAAGAACCCATCATCCTGGAAGCTGTGGTAGACGCTATTTGATGTCACACACTGAGACCCTGCAGTGACACCGTGATCCATTTACTGAACTGTGGGCACTCAGAAATAAGCTACCCAATCCTGCCTCAACTGAACCAAAGATTCTGCTGCTCTTGTGGAAGCTCAGCCAGGTGCTGACAGCCTGGTAAGAGGATAGTTTTGAGGGAACGGGGACTCAAGTGGGGATATAGAGACACATTCACACCACACGGTAAGAAGCCTCTGGGCCGAGTTTGTACTGAAAGCGTGAAATGAAGGGGGCATAGATTTAACAAGTACACTGAGCTTTACGTGAGTCCCTAGTTTAAGTCACACAGCAACACTAGGAAATCGGTAGTGTCAGTCCCCTTTTAGACAGCAGGAACTGGCACAGAAAGAAGACAAAGAGGAGTTGACTCCTGCCAGGGCTCACGGCCTGCACCCTCGGGTCCCCGGAAGCTGGAGCGCAGGGACCGGCTTCCGCGGGTTCCTGAGCTGGGGAGAAGCCCCCGCTGCGGTACAGAAACCGAGGTCTGGGTGAGGCGCCAGCAGCGGAAGGAGAAAGGCCGTCTCCTCGGTGGTGCAGCATTCGCAGAGGGGAGGTCGGCGCGGGGACCACAGCTGCAAGCCAAACGCAAACGCCGGCGATAGGCATCAACCCCTCTGCCAGCCCCCTCCCTGCGAGGAGGGGTTTCTCACGCTCCGTTCTCGGGAGACTGAGCTGGAGGTCGGAAGGAAGCGGGGCGAGGGATGAGTCATCCCGCCTTCCCGGTCCCTTCGCCTCCGCATGTCGGCCGCCTCCCGAGATCATGCAGCCGGGAGTGAAAACTCCCCTCATCCTCAGAATCCTCCACCAAACCCCTGTGACCTGCAGAGAAGAGGAGAAGGATGGGGCATAAGGCCAATGAGAGCTTCGCTCTCTCGCTCTCCGTCCAATCGGCCGTTGTTTACAGGCTGGGGCGGGACTAGGGCGCGAGGAGGGGGCGTTCCCAGGCTGGCTCTGGGCGCCGAGGTTCGTTGGCTCTTAGAGCGCTTCGCAGGGAGTCGGCGCCTAAGCGACGCGAGAAGGCGCCACTGCCAAAACCACCGCCGCCACTGCTGGCCAAGGTGCTGGACACGACAGGCCAGCCGGCCACCTCGTCAGCTCAGGCGCCGGTTGCAGCCGCAGCTGCTTCGCTCCCAGCCGGGTCCCCATGGAAGAGATGGAAGAAGAGTTAAAATGCCCCGTGTGCGGCTCCTTCTACCGCGAGCCCATCATCTTACCCTGCTCTCACAATATATGTCAGGCGTGCGCCCGCAACATCCTGGTACAGACCCCGGAGTCAGAGTCCCCCCAGAGCCGACGGGCCTCGGGCTCCGGGGTCTCTGATTATGACTATCTGGATCTGGACAAGATGAGCCTGTACAGCGAGGCGGACAGCGGCTATGGCTCCTACGGGGGGTTCGCCAGCGCCCCTACTACACCGTGCCAGAAGTCCCCCAACGGCGTCCGTGTGTTCCCCCCGGCTATGCCGCCACCGGCCACCATCTGTCACCGGCCTTGGCCTCTGTGCCCCGCAACTCCTGTATCACCTGCCCCCAGTGCCACCGCAGCCTCATCTTGGATGACCGGGGGCTCCGCGGCTTCCCCAAGAACCGCGTCCTGGAAGGGGTAATTGACCGCTACCAGCAGAGCAAAGCGGCTGCCCTTAAATGCCAGCTCTGCGAGAAGGCACCCAAGGAAGCCACCGTCATGTGTGAACAGTGCGATGTCTTCTACTGTGACCCGTGCCGCCTGCGCTGCCACCCGCCCCGGGGTCCTCTGGCCAAGCACCGCCTGGTACCCCCGGCGCAGGGCCGCGTGAGCCGGCGGCTGAGCCCACGAAAGGTCTCCACCTGCACAGACCACGAGCTGGAGAACCACAGCATGTACTGCGTGCAGTGCAAGATGCCCGTGTGCTACCAGTGCTTGGAGGAGGGCAAACACTCCAGCCACGAAGTCAAGGCTCTAGGGGCCATGTGGAAACTGCACAAGGTAGGTCCTAAGAAAACCCACCCCTAACTCCCCGCACCTCCGATCCTCCGTTTTGCAGCAGATGACACCCCCCACCCCTCTTTTGCGCACAGGGCATCCCAACGGGAGCGCAATGCAGGTGCCTCTGATATCTGCTTCCCCCGTCTGGTGCATTGCAGGAAGCGCAGGGGGACCTTAAACAGCGCACAGGGGGAGTTGAACCTCTCCAGAGAGTTGTTTCGGGGATGCGTAGAGCGGGTCTCCCCGGGCACGCAGCCTGCGAGCCAGGCGCAGGGCGCCCCCTCCCCGCCGCAGACGTGCAACTCTGGGCCGCCACCAGCAAGTAGGAAAGCGATGCGTTACTGGGCCGACCCACGGCTGTTCTCAGGGACGCTCCAGGACAGAGCCGGTGTGGGGCTCCAGCCGTGATCCTCAGGGAGGAGGTGGGGGAGGTTGGGTGGCGCGGACCGCTGGGTGCGGAGCTGCTGAATAGGCTAGCGCCTGGAGTCGCGGCGGGGGCGGGAAACACGCTGCGAGCAGAATACTGATTAGTAGCGCTGGCCCAAATCCAGCGTCCGCGCTGGTAGGATGCGGATCCGGGTGCTTTGCGCTCAGGAGGTGTATGAGTGGGGAGTAGGGTGGAAGAAAGAAAAAAAAAAAAACTGTAGTCGCCATGGCAACACGGCCAGAGGCTGAGGCCCTGACCCTCGCGGAGAGGACGTGGGCTGGAGGAGCAGGGCTGGAGGAGCAGGACTGGAGGTTTCTGCGCGGTTGCGGCCTGAAAACTCGGCAGGTGCATCTTCCAGTTTCTCAGGGTAACCCCTCCTGTTGACCACCTACACACCCGTTAGTACAGAATTCAGCCGTTTTCCTTTATCAGTAGTTGTCTGTGCAAACTTTGAGACACCTGTTACCAAATTTATCTTTCTGATGTCTTTTGATGGCACCGCCGCCAAAGCTAGCCTCAAGAACAGGGCCTTTAACAACTTCTTAGGTCATGCCACTCCCCCGTTCAAAGTCCTTCCGTTGCCCCCACGTTTCTTAGACAGTCCTTAGGAAGGTCCTCCAGGACCTCACATGACCTGTTTCCTTTGGCCTCACCGACCTTATTTCCTCCCACTCCCTCTGCTTGAGCCAGCTGTCCCTCTTGCTGTTCCTCCACAAACACCAGGCCCCCTTGACCCCAGGGCTTTTGCATCTGATATTCCTTCTGCTCCAGACCAAATACCCTGTATCTTAAAGTTCATTCTCTTGCCTCCTTCAGATCATTACTCAGATGTCACCCTTGCAGTGAGACCTTTCTGATTCGTTTAGTTCCCTCTCTGCTTTATTTTTCCCAGTAGTACTTACCACTAACTGGCATGCTATATATTTTAATTAACATGTTACTTTTGTGTTTATCTATTGCTCCCCCAATAGGGGATAAACACACACACAAATAAGCTTCAGGAGGAAAGAGATCTTTATAATGTTGCCGACACTGGTTAGGAGGAAGGGAACCACTCTTGAGATATACATGAATCTGACTTTTACTTTTTTTAAAAATCCACTTTGTCGGGGGTGCAAAGGTCAAGGCAGGGTTCAGGACTGTCATAGGGAGGTTTTTTTTACACCATTGAGTTGCAAGCTCAAGAATGAGGCAGGGCAGTAGAGGCATCAGCTGTGGGCTCCCCAACTCAGAGTTTCTTGGCACTCTCTGAAGACCAGAAAAGCTAGCCTTTGAGAAAGGCCCTCGGGTTAAGGGGGGAAATATTGATAATTTATTTAAAGCAAGAAAAAGTAGAGCATCACCATTTTCAGCAGTCAGGGAGCTCAACTCAGTATTGATTGAATGTGATCCACATTTACAGTTATTTGTGTTCTCACATATAGCCTACTGAACTGTATTAGTACTGATGGAGACAATTCAGCACAAATTTGAGCTCTGCCCCACCCTAGGCAGGGGTGCCACTTGTTAAACATTTCAATTTAAACTGTTTAAATGATGTTTAATTTTGAAAGTTTTCAAAACTTTAATTCATGGCCAATATTTTCTTCCTATTATGATTTCACTCCTAAACTGCTAACTACAGCCTACATTGAATTGCCCTACAAATTACCATATTGTTGGGGCTAAGAAATTAATCACCCTGTCTGGGAAAAAGGACTTACAGGGATACACTAATTAGGATGGTCAAACTACAGCATTAATTTTCTGTGAAGAAGAACCTATACTTTATTCATTAAGACCAAAGGCAGCCTTTAAATCAAGCCCCATGTAGATTTGAAATGTTAAATCAAAACCAGAATTGAAAGATACACGTGTACCCCAGTGTTCATCACAGCACTGTTTATAATAGCCGGGACATGGAAGCAACCTAGATGTCCATCAGCAGACAATTTGTCCATCAGCAGATGAATGGATAAGAAAGCTGTGATACATATACACAATGGAATATTACTCAGCCATTAAAAAGATACATTTGAATCAGTTCTAATGAGGTGCATGAAACTGTAGCCTATTATACAAAATGAAGTAAGCTGGAAAGAAAAACACCAATACAGTATACTAACACATATATATGGAATTTAGAAAGATAGTAACGATAACTGTATATGCAGACAGCAAAAGAGACACAAGTGTATAGAACAGTCTTTTGGACTCTGTGGGAGAGGGCGAGGGTGGGATGATTTGGGAGAATGGCATTGAAACATGTATATTATCATATGTGAAATGGATCGCCAGTCCAGGTTCAATGCTTGAGACAGGATGCTCAGGGCTGGTGCACTGGGATGACCCAGAGGGATGGTATGAGGAGGGAGGTGGGAGGGGGATTCAGGATGGGGAACACATGTACACCATGGCAGATTCATGTAAATGTACGGCAAAACAACTACAATATTGTAAAGTAATTAGCCTCCAATTAAATAAATTTATATTTAAAAAAAGAAATGTTAAATCATTCATTTTATCAGTAATGGAAGCTGTGAGTAGACATGGTGGTGTAGACAGAGTTGAAATTTGGATGTTTGCTAAAAAAGAATAATGTAAAGACCTTAAGACATGACATAAGTAGACTAGGAAGGGAATATTGGTTCATTAAAAAAATTTTTCTTCTCTGCTCTTTTGTATATTTCTTCAAAATAGTAAATACAATTTTTGTTCTGTCAATATCACAATGATTAAACTGCCAAGAAATATAAGGCAGGAGGATGACAGATTTTAACATTCATTTATCAACTGTTAGATGAGCAACAAACATTATTCCCTCACCATGTCTGCTTAATAAGATAGTTGATGTGTTAACGTTCGATTTTCTCATATAGTCTATCTTCCATCATCACAAAAAACTCATGAGCCAGAATTCCTAAGTCCTTCAGAATATAGGAGAGCAAAGAACTATACTAAGTAGTTCTCCCAAAGTTGAACAGTTAGTTATCAACACAGATCTGAAAGTTTTCATTAATATTTAGTCATTTCCAGTGATAAAACTGTGTGAATAAGTGTTTCCCTCAGGAAACAAGACAAAGTGGCTGAAGTTTATCTTTTAAGTGCTTTTAAAAACAACTGGTTGAAACTCATTAGTTGTCAATTGACTAAATTGATTTACTTTTCAGATATCTATGGCCTTCAAAATCCATAAAAATAATAATACAGGAAGTGTCCTTGTAGGAAAAATATCTGGTGACATTTTTTATTTAGTATCTGTACTTTCTTTATCCCTTATCTAACTTAGGTTAGTATAAAGAAATGCTGTGCACACAAAACAAGATTTTGTAGGCACTTTAATACAGGCAATTGGAACCATTATTATTACTTTGTAATTTTAGCAATTCATATTTCTAAATTTGACCTTATTCTTGGATTCCTGATGTATTTTATCATCACTGAATCAGTAATATATTTGTAAATTCTTTCGTGTTTTTATTGTTGAGCTAGAATTTTCTTTTCCTTTCTACCTTAATCACTGTTCATTCTAAATCTTGTCTCAAATGTTATTTCTCTCTTAGTTTCTTTTTCTTAAATAAATATTTGTAATTTAAGCATTTTAAAATAAACCATCAGTTATTATGCATTCATCTTCAAGGCGTTCTGGGAAAGAAATACCAGCTTTGTAGTATGGTGGCATCTCATCAAATATTTGCATGATAAGTGTGTTATTTAATGTAACTAAAGTGGTGTTCAGTTAGATATATACATCAGCAGTAAACACAGTATAACCTAGATGTTCCTATGGTAAATGCAACAGGTAACATACGTCCATGTTCTTAAATTTTTTAAAATGTATTTCATGTATAATTAGAACATTCTATGAGCAACGTAAACATTCTTACAAGTATTAAGGAGAATGTTACAGAGGAATAAATTGTTTCTCATTGTACTGAGGCAAAAACAGAAAGAGCTAGATGAAGTTCTGGCTTCCAGACCTGATTTTTCCGCTTACGTGCTGGTAACTTTGGGCCAATTTATAACCTCTCTGTGCTTCCTACCCACAGGATGTAAAGCAACTAAAACTATATTTATGACAGTATTTTGAAAAAATAATTAGCTTAGTAATTTTAGTTTGCCAAAATAGAAAGTTTTTGCATAAAACAGAAGTTATTGTTTCATTAGTCAACTGCTGTTGTGTATGCATATGTGTGTTAGTCACCAAGTTGTGTCCATTCTTTGCGACCCCATGGACTGTAGCCCGCCAGGCTCCTCTGTCCATGGAATTCTCCAGGCAAGAATACTGGAGTGGGTAGCCATTCCCTTCTCCAAGGGATCTTCCCTGACCCAGGGACTGAAGCTGGGTCTCCCTCATTGCAGGAATATTCCTTACCATCTGAGCCACCAGGGAAGCTCTGAGCTATTACTGCATAGAAATCCTATCCCCCAACTTGGGATACTTTGCTTGTTCCTTAAAGAGCACAGAGTGCAGTATAAAGACCACTTTTAAAGATGGTCTCAAAGAGTGAGCCAGATCCTAATGGGTCCTGAGAGAATAGTCAGTTGAATTAAACCCAAGGAACAAGAACACTACACAAAGATTTATTTGTGTATAAACAAAGGTATTTTGTTTTTCAATTACAAAGCTAAAATGATAGGTGATATGACTCATTTTTTTCAGATTCATGGCTTCAAATTCAACTTCTTGAACTTAGGCTGAAAAAATATGTTTGGAACCTGCCAACCTTATGGCAGAGAGAAGGAAGCAAAGCAGATCCACTTAATGGCACTTAAAAGTTTCCATTCAGGCATGGCATGTCACTTCTGCTTACATTCCATTGGCTAAAACAAACCATGTGGCCAAGATTGACATCCATGCTGTAGGAAATTCACTCTTCCAGCACCAGAGAAGGGCCTTGTAATATTCTGAACAAAAATACAACATGGCACATGCCTAATTCTCTCATGCCCGCTTCTGTCTCTGAATGGGCTTCCTTGGCCTGCACAAGGCCCAACACGACTCCTCCAGCTCCAGTGCAGCATCACTTTCAGTTCAGGTGTCCACTCTCATCAGATTGTGTCTCTGTGTCTCTTAGGCCTCATTTTCAAGTTTAGAGAAAGAATGTGATTGACTCAGGTTGAATGAAGGGTTTACTGATAACTGCCTACCCCTTTGGTGAGGTGGATGCAGAAGACATGAATGAGACAAGTAAGGCACTCACCTTGGGTGAAAAACATAAGGGGGTGCCAGACACTAGTAATCAGGATAAAAATATTATAAGGGAATATTTTTTTTTTTAAGCAATTATTTATTTGGCTGTACCAGGTCTTAGTTGTGGAATGGGGAATCTTTAGTTGCAGCCTATGAACTCTTCTCTGTGACATGTGTTAATTGGTTCCCTGACCAGGGATTGAATCCAGGCCCCCTGCTTTGGGAGCACAGAGCCTTAGCCACTGGACCACCAGGGAAGTCCTATAAGGCAGTATCTTAAAAAACAAAGATGAATGCAAAAAAATTCATGATGAGCAGAATATCAACGTTTTAAATGTTGATCAATGACAGTGCCATGCTGAGCCATATTGGAGCCTAAGTCAAAAGGGAAAATCAGTAGTATTGATCCTGTCTTTAAGATTTTGATCTTTTCTTCATCATAGATTTTTTGGCATTCATTTTTATTTTTTAAAAATATCACATTAAAATATTATTTATGTTGACTACTGAGGTTTTGGGACCCCTTTCAATTCCACACCTGAGGAAAGTGCCTTACTCCTCTCACCCTAGTCCTGGCCCTGAGGGGTCATGAGTGGAAGGAGGATGGTAAAAGGTGCCAAATATGATTTTGCATTCACTTCAGGTGTCTCTTTTAAAGTATGTAGTTGGGTTGAGAGTGTAAGGAACTGTATGCTGCTGCTGGTGCTGCTGCTGCTAAGTCACTTCGGTCATGTCCAACTCTGTGCGACCCCATAGATGGCAGCCCACCAGGCTCCCCTGTCCCTGGGATTCTCCAGGCAAGAACAGTGGAGTGGGTTGCCATTTCCTTCTCCAATGCATGAAAGTGAAAAGTGAAAGTGAAGTCACTCAGTCGTGTCCAACCCGCAGCGACCCCATGGACTGCAGCCCACCAGGCTCCTCCATCCATGGGATTTTCCAGGCAAGAGTACTGGAGTGGGGTGCCATTGCCTTCTCTGAAGGAACTGTATAGTTTCATTTAATAATTCCATATGTTTAGGAGAAAAGAAGAGCTTATGGTAACCATGGCATTCAGTGTTTTGTGATTTTATATTTTGGTCCCATAACAGTAGTGTTCTTCTTACTTAGTTAAGTGCTTCTCCTCACCATCAGTTCCTGCCTCAGCCTAGTCCTTGTGACTCTATGAGGCTGCCAATCCAGGGCTCTGCCTTACCCCGCCAAGTGAGAGAGCATGCCACATAGGCCTGGCAAGCCTTCACACTCTACCCCTCTCTCCAATTGATAATTCAAAGGATGAGCATATGACATGAGCCCATCCAGTGAGAATCCTCATCTGAGGTTTATAGATACTGTATATAGATAATAGAGTCAGGGACAGCCTTGCTTTCCTCTGACTTGTTGGAGCTAGAAGAAAAGACAGGAGCTGTCTTCCTCTTCTCTTCCTCCTATATTAGTAGAAGAAAGTAAGGCAACCCA
The DNA here is from genome assembly GCA_006408695.1 of Aepyceros melampus. Classification (NCBI taxonomy): domain Eukaryota; kingdom Metazoa; phylum Chordata; class Mammalia; order Artiodactyla; family Bovidae; genus Aepyceros; species Aepyceros melampus. The sequence continues at coordinate 101,225 of SJXQ01008172.1, forward strand.
CAGAGATACAGCAGGAAGAAACAGAGAATTCGGAAAACACTGTTTGAACCCCTGGCCTTCATAACCAAGGCCACCTACCCACTCCTGCCTTTCCAGTTTTGTCAATCAACAAACCTCCCCTTCTTTCTGCTTTAGCTCGTTTGTATTGGTTTCCTGCCACTTGCAACTGAGATTTATCACGTATAAACAATTGTATCTGAGGATACTGAATAATATTCCATTGTATGCTCCCTGGATCTTCTACATTTTAACTACAGAACTAATTGCTTGAGATGCTTAAAAAGCGGAGCACCAGAGTTGATGATGACATATATATATGTGTGTATATATATACACACACAAACGCATGTATATCTCATTTGCTTTATTCATTCATCTGTTGATGGACATTTAGGTTATAGAAGTTCTTTTTGCTTCAACACAAGTTTGGGAAACACTATTCTAGGCCAATAAGTCAGTAAGGAGGTCGGTTTTCTTCATTTCTAATGTGTGCAGAGTGAGTGAAGTGAAGCCGCTCAGTCGTGTCCGACTCTTTGCGACCCCATGGACTATAGCCAACCAGGCTCCTCAGTCCATGGAATTTTCCAGGCAAGAGTACTGGAGTGGGTTGCCATTTCCTTCTCCAGGGGATCTCCCAACCCAGGGATTGAACCCAGGTCTCCCACACTGCAGACAGACGCTTTACCGTCTGACCCACCAGGGAAGCCCCTGTGTGCAGAGTAGACTACTCTAAAATCTTCAGCCTGTGGATAAATGTCCCTACTCAGCCTATCCTTAAATCTTATGTTAATCTTTTGATAAAATATTAAAAGTTTAAAAGTTACATTTATCTAATTTTTTAAATATTAAAGTCAAAGACAAAGAGGTAGAGCAATTAATATAAATTTTATAGTGTTTATGTACATATATTTACTATAAGTTGCTTCTCTTTCTGTTATAAATAACTGAAAAATGATTTTAGACATCAGTAATACTAATGTAATATAATTAAAAATTACTGCTTTGATTTACTTCTGACTACTGCTAGGTTTTATATACATGATGCTAAATGACTGGCTTGATTGAGTTTTTCATTAAATTGTGATAAATAGAAACAAATTGTTTTGAGTCCTTTTACAAAGCAAAAAAACCAAAAGGACAGAATTAAAAGGTCAAAACTAATGCTGCTTTTGTGACACCAGAGCAGAACAATGTGTCAAAAGAGTAGTACATTGCCTGTTGCATCCCAGGCTTTCTAGTATTACCACACTGACCTTCAGGATCAATTTTTAACCTTGGAAGAGAAATTAGTATAAAATGGCCACCATCAGTGAACCCAGATTATCAGAGACCCTCTAGGTTTTGTCAACAGCATGTCTAATTCATCCCAAAAGACATCTCAAAGCAAAAAAAACCATTGTACTGAGGTGTTCTCACAGCAGTTTTATCCTAACCTGAAACTGGGTCCCTGTCTTAAAGTAAGAACTATCTCAGAGTAAGGTTACCCAGAAAACCCAAGCAGAATTCACAGAATATACTTGACATCAGCAGTGAAGTTGTCATTTCCTTTCACTTCTGTTTGACTCTGACTTTGCCATTTTTTGAACTTTTCTGGTTTATGTTGCAGATCCAGCCATGGTCCTGTGTGCCTGCCTAAGTTACCTCTTCCTTCTTGA